>OVAU01001592.1:0-14394 GCA_900406315.1 Biscutella laevigata subsp. laevigata
TTCAATCAATCTTTAACAATATATTCCATTAATTTAATCCGTAAGACCCCTCTAAGGACCTTTACCATTGTACATGCTCTAATAATACTCTGATAGAGGTGCTCTAAGGTCACTTACTGCATTAATAATTCTGAAATGGGCGACATGATACATAAAATACGAATCAAATCTCAACAAATTTTAAAACATATTACACTAAAATCACATTCTTTACTATAACATAGCTTAACCCACCCACGATTATAACCACTGTAGTTTTGCATGTTTTTTTTGGGTCCTGCTGTTGTTCTGCTATAAAAAATGCAGCCTAGCAACATACATGATTTTGTAAGTATGCAGAATTTCTCATTCTGAGAGTCGACCAATCGGTTAGTATCATATTCACACACAATTCTTTTTGGTATCTCACAAGTTAAAAGCATGCTTATGATGTTACATTAGTCCTCAATGAGGACTCCTCATTAATTATAAATCTAGCTGTAAATACGATCTTCCTTATGATGGTTGTGATTTGTGAAAGAATTTGGATAAGATGACACATGCATGCTTGGTGGAGCTAAGTGATGACTCCGACGTTGATGATGTCGAGATGAAATACTTGTGTTTGATAGAAAAAGTTCATGAGGTTTTTGTAATTTATATTTATCCACAGTTTATGGAGAGCAAAATCCACAAACATAGACAATCTGAAGGTAAAAAGTAGGAGATTGGTAAGTGCAGGTGCTAGTGCATAAGTAAAAAATATCCAAGAAAAATCAAGTCTTGAAGAATTTGAAGGTAGAATTTGCTGATCGATAAGCGCATATGTTTAAGTAAAAAATATCCAAGACAAACCGAGACGTAGATAATCTAAAGATGAAGGTGGATGATTGATAAGTGCAGTCTGTGCAGGTGCATACGCCAAAAGTATCCAAAATGTACTCACATTTAATAATCATTTGTCATTGTTTTCACTTGCTATACTTTAGTACTATTACAGTTGGTAATGTATTACCAACATTTTCACTAATTAATAAAAAATAATGGTATAAGTATTACATTACAAATAGTTTTAACCAATATGCATGATCTATTACGAGGTGAAGAAATTAGACGATTTATTTAAACACATTAGATATACGCGCGGGTATCATCCAGTTTTGAATAGTAAAACTTTAAATTTGAAGTAAGGCACGCACTATTTAAACACTCGTGGGTTCAGTTTTTCTTCGATGACCAACTCGAACCATAGACCAATGCTAACGTGCCTAGACGACAAAAGATATAAGCGGGAGGGAGAATTCAAGTTTGACAAGATATGTGTGGGTAAGGATGGCCTCATAGATGCCATTAAGCAAGGATTGGAAAAAATACATGGAAGTCAAACGGGGAATTTTGTAGACAGGATCACAAACTGCCGTAACAAAATTCCAACATGGAAGAAACATGTGTCTCCGAAGAAAAGAGAAGGGATCGAGAAACTAAAGAAGACTTTATAGAAATTTATGAAAAACGACTCGAGAACTCATGAAGACATATCAGATATCTCCAGAAAGCTGAAGGAAACATACCAGAATGAATAATTATTCTGAAAACAGAAAAATATGAACAACTGGTTTAGGGAAGGGACTGAAATATTAAGTTCTTCCATTCCTAGACAAAACAAAGGTGGGCAAGAAACAAATAGTAGGGTTTACAACGTCAGGGGAAACTGGCAAGAGAAGGACGAGGACCTCGTTATTGTAGATGTTTTTACTGAGGGACTACGACACCATCCAAACTAGAAGAGGCTCTCTGAGACATACCAAGCACGTTACTGATGATATGAACTCCATGTTGATGGTGACGGCTACGAAAAAGGAAGCGAGGGGCGCACTGTTTATGATGCATCCAGAAAAAACACCAGAACCAGATGGTATGACAACTTTCTTCTATCAGAAATCTTGGCAGTTGCTCAAGACATACATGGTTACCCTGGGTAATGATTTCTTCTTAACGGGAGTGTTTGACAACAAATTAAACAAAACAAGCATTTGTTGGATCCAAAATTGGAACGACCTACAAAGATGATGGAATTTAGACCTATTAGTTTTTGTAATGTGGGGGGTACAAGATTATTTCAAAGATTCTATGCAAACAGTCGAAAAGGATACTGCCAGTTCTAATTTCAGAGACACAATCGGGGTTTGTACCATGGCGTCTGATAACGGTTAATATCTTGATTGCACAGGAGATGTTCCATGGGTTACGTACTAACAATTCATGTCTGTCGAGATTTATGATAATAAAGACGAATATAAGCAAGGCATATAATCACGTGGAGTAAAACTTTATAGAGGAATTACTGCACAAATTTGGGTTCGCGAAGGTTTGGATAGACATGGTTATTTCGCATGTATGCACTACAAGAAAACATGCATATTGCGACTACACATGGAATCGCCCAGTAGTCGCACATAACGTAATTGCGAATAAAGAGCGACTCCACCGTGTACTTGCACAGTTTGAGTCGCAAATCAGAAATGTCGCTCAGTAGTCGCTCTTATGAGACTGCTATGCAACTGCCTGACAGAGTCGAAAAAGTGCGACTACTTTTAGCGACTGCATCCGTAGTCGCATATATGGTGTAGTTGCAACAAAGTCGCTAAATGTTGCAACTAATATGCGACTGGTCAACAAGGTCGTAAAAGTTTGCGACTCCTTTGCAACTCCAGATCTGAGACCGCTTTGTCGTTGCAACGAAGTCACTAACATTTGCAACTAAATTGCAACCAAGATTTGGTCTCAAAAAGGAAGTTGCAATTGAGTCGCAAATATATGCGACTCCGTTGCAACGACACAACAGTCTCAGAGATTGCAACTGAGTCGCAATAATGTGCGACTCTGTTGCAACAACATTGTTATCAGCGAGGTAGTGGCAACTTAGTCGCTTCTGTAGTCGCACAATGGTCGCTTATATGCCACTGATGTGCGACTCCTTACTCTTTGTTAAATCATATTAATATATAAGTTCATATAATTAATTATAATATAATAAATTAAATAAATACATAAAATAAAATTAAAAAAACATAAGTTTATAAGTAAAAAAAACCAAAATAAAAAAACAAAACTAATCGTTCTCGAGAGGGGTATGGAACATTCCTCTTAATCTCGAGGAGAACTGGTCTGGAGGGTCGACGACGATTGGAGTCAACAAGGAAGGCATGTTCGGGTTCTGTGTCTTGAGGTACATCAACAAAGCAGCCAAGTGGTTCTGGGTGCTTTGATTCTCCTTCGTCAAACGAGCTTCCACCTCATCCCGACGAGCGTCAACCTTATCATGACGAGCTTTCTCAGCCGCAAGCTTTGCAACCTTCTGTTGAGCCGCTCGAAGCTGATCTTGGATCGTTTGAAAAACGCAACACTAGATGAAGCATCATGTCCACTACGGCCGCCTTTGCCTATAATCCTCTCAAGGCTGGCTACCCCGTAAAGATGATCTCTCTCATCAGCAATAGTAGACTACAAAAAAATTGATATTAACTTACAATTAAATTATAAATATAAATTTAAAAGATTAAGTTTTGTTATTACCTGAATGAATAATTCATTCATCTGCTCTTGGGTGAGTTCTGCAGCTTTTGATGTGCTATTTGACGCTTGATCGTGATCCAACAAAGACATTTTCTCCTGAATGACCTTCTCAAAGTTCTCGCAAACCTTTTACGCCTTCAAATTGACGAATGTCCCATCTGGCCTTGTATGTGTCTTGTGGAATACATCACGAAAAGTGGCCGGTTTTATTTTTTGACGTGTCTACATTGAAAATTCAAAAATAAATTATAAGTTCTAATTTTATATGAAAACAATAATTAAAACACTAACCGATTCTTGTTGAACACGAAGATAGAATTTTTGGCCCGCCAAATGTTTGTGTGGACCGAGTCCATCACAGTTGGAATTTCGAGAGTTGGAAGCATTGTTGCTCCCCTCTCGAGATTCATCGGTGTCCTAGTTCTGGCACATGGTATCCACAAATCCTCCACAATCCACCTCGAACGTTTCCCCTTTTACTTCCACCGGGAGACATTGCCTATCATCCGACGGATGCAGACCTTGTCAAACTCCTCGGCACTAATCCCGTAATAGTCGGGTCCTAGTTATGGCGTTGCTACAATTCAAAAAATTTAGGTTAGAAACCATAAGAATAAAATTGATTAAATAATTAATTGTATTTAAAAAATTATTACTTACTGCGAATTGGTAGAAACACCAGTTCTAGACATCTGCATGAGTTACAGTTCAACTGTATATGGACCGTCGAATTTATCCTTTAAAACCGTCGAGATGGCACGAGTTAGGTAGCCTTCGTCACGATTGAACGTTCAATTTTTTTTTAAAATTACATAAATATTGTAATTTGTTTCTTATAATTTTTAAAAATCATTCTAAAATACATAAGAACATTTTAATTGTCTAAAAGCATTCTAAAATATCTAAAATTATTATAAACTATCTAAAATCAATGAATACTACTTAAAATCATTTTAATTATCTAAAAATTATTCTAATAATTCTAAGAAATTATAATATTCCAAAATCAAAAATTATAATTACCAAAGTGTGTTTTCGGGCGCCACTAGAGACAAAATCTTCAAATTTGCATGACCTGACAACCAAAGGAAAGCGTCCAACGGGAGAACGGGCTCGGCCACCAGCGTAGGAACCTGCTGTGGAATGGGCGAGTTTTGCGGCGCGGAGAACCGCATTTCCGAGGACAATCCCGGCCACGGATGCATACCGGTCATTGGTTGAACCGTCGGGAACGGGAATTGGTTCAATGGCGGGGAAGGGAACAACTGGGTCTGAACCATAGGTCGCAACTTCACTGATGAAGGGTCGGTGATGTTGTTTTCTGGAGATGGGACCAAATTGGGAATCCACGTGAATTTGGCCCCAACCGAGTCGAATTCGATGACTCCCTCGGTGAGCCACGACCCCATGCTACAAATCAACCACTAAGAGAGGATCCCTACTGTTTCCTTTTCTCTAAACCTAATCGAGTATGAACCCTAACTTACCCTTCTAGGGGAAACCCTAGATTCAATTTATTAAACTACTCAAACATGATAGAGGCAATCAAACAAGGCATGGTTGAAAGCATAAAACAAAGTACTTAATAGAATAAGTAAGCAAGGCTTCCAAATACAAGCTGTCAACTTGATCTATCTCCCTAGGCAAATCTGACAAAAACCTAGTTGCAAACAAAACTAAAGGTAGAATAAAAATAAATTGTTCTAAAGTAAAAAAGCGTGCTCAAAATCGTGTCTCTCTAGGTGCCTTTATAATGCTCATGGCGTCATTAGGGTAATAAGTGGGCTTGGGCTTCAAAATTTTGAAATCTGGAAATTTCTTCTTTACGGTTCAACCGAACCACGGATTGATCTCGTCGCTGGTCTTCTCGCACTGGTTCGATTAGCTCGAGTTTGAATCTGGTTCGACCGAACCAAATATAGTTTGATCGAACCGGGCCTCATTCTACTATCGATCTTCGCGTTTTGTGAATTGGGTCCAACGGTCTTGATCGGAGTGAGGGGTTGATCGATCCAGGTGTGGTACGACATAACTCGGGCTTGGACGGGAAGACTATCTTCAAATCTTCTTGTAAACGTGTCTAAAAGCTTTCTTTGCTCAGCAATCCTCTCTAGACCTAAGAAAACCTAAAAGGAGACGAAATGACTCCAAAAACACGTTAATAACTCGTAAATGGGTTCATAATCATGCCAAAAGGCAGGTCATAAACCCCTAAAATCAGGACATATCATTAGGTCAGACCACAAAGGGGACAACGAAAACGGACTCAATATCGCCATACCTATTCATCCTCTACACGATGGTACTTATTGCAGGAATAAGGAAAGCAAAAAGAGCGAAGAGAATAACAGGCATTAAGGTTGGCAGACGTTGTCCACCTTAATGGGGGGGGGGGGGGGGGNAAACCTTGAAGACTTTAATACGACTCCCTTGGTAAAAAAATTATAGCGCCTAATTGAGTTCCCAAACTCACTTTTCGCCCAAATATTTAGAGGGCGATACTATAGGAATTCAAGTCCTATGGAACTTGCGGGCAAGAACTCGCCTCCTATGGACGGCGCAACATATATTCGCCATGAGACTTGGTCAATAGAGGATTGATACACAAGGTGGGTATGGGGGCTTCCATCTCGGTATGGAAAGAAGCATGTATACAATCCCCAAAACCAAGGCCTACAAGATGTAGAGGCGTTAACGTTAACCCTTCCCTCTGCGTCGAACAACTAATACATCCAAAGACACATAACATGAGATATGAGACGAGTCGAAGAAATCATCCACTAGGATGACATATACATTCTTAGAGATATACGACGAGGTTAAAGGTTAGTCCAGGATGCGATAAGATGACATTTCAATAAGTTCGGTAAGTACACTGTTGGGTCAGGGTAAACGTTATGTAGAGAAATCAGGGAGAATTCACGGCCACAATATATGGGAATTTGTATCTTGACACTGCTCACTACGTTTTGGCGAACGAAATGTCCACCTAAATTGCAAGTACAATGAGAACAGAAAAGACGGTTTTTCCATGGCTGCTATGGTATAAAGTCCATCTGTTTTTTTAGGTTTTATACAAGGTTGAAGTTGATATTTGAAGAAAGGAAGTCTTTAGACATGATTACAAGAAGACTTGAAGAATTCCAGATCCGTCAAGCTCATGATCGATCAAACATCATCAAAGATCAATCGATCCATCTTCCAAACAAGACCGTAGGAATCAATCCGCAAAATTCGGGATTGACTGAAGAAATGAAGTCGAAATCGATTGAACCCTGATATGTAGCGTTTCAACCATTTTAAGTCGTCTTATGCACATTTTTCATTAGTTTATGATTGCATTTATGTCATTTTAGGTTGCATTGCATTTACAATCATTTCATGTTTCAAGTGCTGGAGATGACTTAAACGAGAAACATATCAATTCAAAGCAAAAGAGCGGATTTCAAGCCATATCAGACAGACGTTCCGGTCAAGCATGACCGATACACCTAACCAAACACTATGTTCGGTCCTGTTGTACCAGTACGCATATTTTATGTATCTAAACTCTGTATTCCCAAACTGAGTCAATGACCCCAACAACTAATATAGAGTTCGCCGACAAAAAACTTCAAATTTGATTTTTTTGTACCCAAAACTTCAAATTTGAAGGTTTGAAGTTTCTTTTTAGAGAGAAAAAACTTCATATTTGAAGTTATAGAGTTTTTTAGAGATGCTCTAAGAACATCTCCAAAAAAGAACTCTATTTTGAAGTTTCTAAGACTTTATATTTGAAGTTTTGGGGTGTTCTTCTCCAAAAGCAAAATATCAAACAAAACTTCAAAAGTATTTAAATTTTATAATATGGTCCTTATATTTTATCTTAGTTAATTTAAGTTCATAAAACTTTTATAAATAACTAGCACATATGTTAAAACATTACAATAATTCTAATTAATAAAATGTAACACTAAAATATAAAATTTTACATAGAAAGACATAATTAAATATTAAATTACAAAAAAATACCAAATTATTCCATAAATTTATAAAAACAAATTTATGCGTAAAACTCAAATTTACCACATTATACCATTATATTTTGAAGTTTTTATTTAATTTTATGTGTTAAACTATATTTATAAAAAAAAAATTGAAATATTTATGAGATTTAAATTTTTTAAGGATTAAAATGATAAATGACCAAATATTTGAGAATAATAAATGTGATGTAAAATTATAAGGACCAAAATGCGAGTAAAAAGATGAAACTCTATATTTGAAGTTCTGAGAAGTGAAACTCTATATTTGAAGTTTCTCTACTCAAAACTCTATATTTGAAGTTTTAAAGTTTCTTTTTGGAGCACCAAAAACTTCATTCATATTTGAAGTTATAGAGTGTCTTTTGGAGATGCTCTAAAAAACCTTAAGTTTTTAGTTTATTAATATTTATTTTACCCTTAAAAAGATTAGTCAACTCCAATCAATTAATTTTATGCGAATATTTATTTTTACGGTTACGTTTTTTTTTCTAAGAAACATTAAGTTTTTAGTTTGTTAGTATTTTTTTTTTTGTTTTTTGTCAACCATTGTCATTATATTAAAAGACGAACAACCTACAAAAGTACAAATCCAACGGATGGACATATAAACCCTATAAAGGGCCTACAAAAGCAGAGGCTCACGAGGGCAGACAAACTAAAGAAGCAGATAAAACCCGTAAAAACGGGCTGAAACGATATGGAAAGAACATTACCAGACCGGAAGTAACCACTTTATCCCATCTAGCCGATTTAAAACAACGCGGGATAAAACTATAGGATTTGAACCCTAATAGGATGGTTTTTACCCCAACACACTCCTATGGATTAGGGGAGTGGAGTAAAAATGGCTCAGGTGTGAATGAAGGTGGGTATGGTTGTCGAACCAAGTCGGGAGTGGACTAGATCAATAAATCCCATAAAGGGTCTCTTAAGTCTATGCAAAAGGAAGCTTTCATGTCACTAAGCGATCATAAACTATAAATTGCAATAAAGAGTTGAATGTAGTAAAGGCAAGCTAAAATAAACAGATGAGCAATTCAGAATAAGAGACTAAGCGAATACCATGCAGTTGATTTCAGGAAATAAGGCTTAGGTCTAAGTGTTCAATTTCACACAATCAGGAAGTCTTAAGTCTAGGGATTCCGAATTTAGATAAATCCACTCTCGTGGTAGGAATCCCTATCCTAACATACAACAAAACGCAATCTCTTGGAAATGAAGCATGAGAGGAAACATTAAGTTTTATCCCATACAACCACTCTAAAACCCTAACACAATCTCTTGGCTAGCATTCTAAAGCAACAAGAAGATTCAAACTAGAAATTAACTAGCACCTCTCGGGCTTAGTAACTTCTTTAGATCTAGATTGAGATGGCCAAACCCAGTCTAGTTTTATGATCATTTAAATGAAGAAGACAATGTTAATTTTCAGCCCTGAACACCTAAAACCCTTGCCAAATCTCCCTAATCTAGCCTAATCACCACTTAGGAGATGACTACTCACAATCCATGATGAAACCACAAAATCCCACGAAGAAAGTGTGTTTCATTTTGAATCAAAGCTAGAGATTAAGAGATAAGAGAGATAGAAGAAGAGATTACTAAAAAGAAACTTGATTAAGTATAAAACTTCAACACAAAATACCAAAGTTGGAACAAACTAGAATGGAAATTGTGCCTCTTCTCTAGGGTTTTTCTCTTAAAAAACGATTTATATGAAGGTTAAATGAAAGTGAAAACAAGCTACTCAACCCTAATTTCGCAGGTTTGGACAGGATCAGTCACGTCTGATCGATCCTTGTGGTCGATCCTGAAAGATTGGATCTTTGACTTCTTGGATCAGCCAGATATATACGTGATATGGTCGCAAAAGTTAGACTATATATACGCGATATGATTAACTAGAAATGATAAGATTTTCCTTTTAAGTGCAATGCATATGTCGTAGTTATCTAACAATAACGGTAGATGATTCAATTTCCTTAAATAAATTGAGATTATTGAAGTTTTGTATTGGTTTGGTAAGGCAAACCAAGCAAGCAAACTCAGCAAATCATGAAAGAGTAACCCGCATCTAGAAGTGTGAATCATCTAAGCGTCTGACACTATTGAAAACTGGACACCTTCACAAAGCTCTATGCTCACAACTAAAGAAAGAACTAATCTCAGATTATATGAAGTCAACCTAATCCATACTCTCTACTCGTTCAGAACCTTCAGGTTTCAATTGGTTTCAAGTCCCTTTCCCAACTCATTTCCTTATTACTCAAACTTAGCTTTTCTTGCTGCAGGTTGAGTGAGAGACTAAGTGGTTATGTACTCAGACCGCCCATCTCCTTACAACGATCTGGTGTGGCAGGTTGAGTGAGAGACTAAGTGGTTATGCACTCAGACGCCCATCTCCTTACCACGGCTCCACAACAAGTTGAGCAAGCGTCTAAATGGTTATGCATACACACACCAGTCCCCTTGCTACAAACATAGTGACATGTTGAGGAAACACCCAAATGGGTAAGCATTCAGATGCATGTCCCCTTATCATGGTGAATTAGTAGCGGTTGATCAAATGCCTAAATGGTTATGCATTCATACACTTGTCCCCATACTACCAATAATTATTGATTTTATTCTTTCTCTCTTTTTATTTGGTTTACTTTCTCTTCTTTTCTTTTGTTTTCTTTATTTTTGTTTAAGCTTTTAAGATAGAGAAGGTGGAACCTTAGCACCAACATTATACACCACACCTTAGAGGACCTAGTAAAGGATTTCAGGTTTGGTTTTATGCTATAGACAAGGTCCTTATGGAAAGAGCTAATTCAAGCGTCCATGTAGACAATTCGGAAAGAGTACCTAACATGATTCAACTTAAAGAGCGTTTTCCACTAAGAATGCTTGCTAAGGTTACCGACAAGGCTACACCAACGCTAAGGAAAACCCATGATCCTCCTTGATTCTCTATCCAAATGTTCTAGACTCAATCCTAAAAAAATGCAAAATCTTATTGGGTTTTTTGCAAATTTTTGATTTTTTTGGTTTTTCAAATCATAGCTATCTACAATGCAAATATGAGACTCAAAATGAAAACAGTACATCAAATATCATCCGCACAAAGGTGGTTCCTCCCCAAACTTACATTACATAGTCTCTGTGTAAGTCCAAGAAAGGAAAGAAACCAAAAATAAGGAAAGAAAAATATGCAAAAGTATGTACAAAAGTGAAATAAGAGAGGATCTCAATAAACATTGGTGGAGGGGTCGAATTCTCCATCAGAGGAGAACGTTGTGACTCATTATCCGAGATAGGGCACAGTGGGGGTGAAATTGACCTACGTGGTCTCCCGTCCGGGTTTCTCCCTCTCTTCTTCGTGCGCCTCCACGCCAACATCTCCTCATTGGAGTCAACCAAATCATGATCCTCAAGGTCGAGGAATCATGCATCATAAGCATCAGAACCATTCTCAGAACAACTGGCATGCCTCTTGAACATATCATCGAGCTAATGGCAAGTCAATTCCAGCAAGTTCCAATATCGGGGTCACAAAAATCCCAATACTAAGCTCGGGCTTCTGGTCTGTTCTCGTCCATCCCCATTTCTGCAGCTCAAGAAGACGCATGCAAAGGAGCTTCACCAGACTAATTTTCAGATTTTCCAATCCCGGGAATATACCATCATTAGCACGAAGTGCACAGAGCAAGGGGCATAGTCCATGATTAACGAAAGTAAATTTTTGTCCTCGCTAATTACCCTTGCCTCACGCCTCGATGTAAATGAGTGTGTGAGGATCTTGTGCACATATCGTGGCACGGGATATCGGATAAGTGAGCACTTGATCTTCCCTGCTTCAAACTGTTTAGACCTCTTCCAAATGATGTCGCTCTCCTCGAGTTGAAGTTGTCCGCTTAGAACTCCTTCCTTAGTAAATCCGAACGCTTCAACAAGCTGAGTAAACGTGACACGGCGGGTAACCTCATCCCAACCTCTGAACTCTATAAACCCATCATCTAAATAATCCATCTCGTCCTGTCCTAGGAGGTTAACCTCTAACGAGGCTAGAAGTGTGCATGTGCGCTCCCAGAAACCTGACGACTCAGCTCCATGACTGACTCTATGCCCATTCCCAACATAATCTGTCAGACCTCACTTTCTATACCCAAAGCATCCAACGTAGCAACATCCATTAAGACAGTTGGAATGAACTTGCATTCCACAAGGGCATCAAAGAGTGTTGTCTTCGTCATGGTTCCCGTCCGGCTGACGGAATTCTTGCTTCTGCATGGGGGTGGAAAGAAACTCAAGGTTTCAGGAGGTGGAGGGTTCGCTTGGTTCTTTCCCTTTTCAACCATTGCGTCACAATTCCTTTTCTTGGGCCGTCCGTCGCCGCGTGTACCCTCGCGTTCAACCCCATCTCCTTGTTGTCGCGTTTCAGCTCTAGTACGTCTAGTGACGATCCCTTTTCCTTTATCCTTGGTGGGTATTCTTGAACTTGACATGATTGTACCTACAAAAAGAAAGTCAAGACACAATAATTCATTAAGTCCAAATAGCAAATGTTAATGCCAAAATTGATTCAAGAGATGCATAAGCAAATAAGGCATATCATTCAAGAACAAGAGATTCCAAATCCAAAAAGTCAAATAAGTTGTTCAATTCTCTTTTTCAATCCAATTCTCAACAAATTTGCCAGTTAAGGAAGATTCCACAAAAAACACTAATCAAGTGATGTTAAAGGTTCAAATCAAGTAAAATCAAACCAACAAGTTCCAAATTAGCATAAAACAAGACTAGCATTTCCAATCACAATCACTCTACCAAATTCTCAAGAACATTCAAGAACCTAGAAGTATTGAAATCTCAATTTGTATGGCATTAGGTTCTATCAAGCAAGAGAATCAACAACAATTACCATAACAAAGGTTCCGTAAGCTCAAGGGAAACTAATTACAACTTAAAAGGCTTCCAAAAATCAATTTCAAGTTTAGGTGAATATTACCCACGAAAATGAAGTTTTAGAACTCATACCTTTGGTGTTTTGTAGAGAGAAATGGAAATATGAGCTAGTAAGCAATTGAAAACCCAAGATTTAACCACCTAAATCAAGAAAATTGAGCAAGAATCTTAGCTAAAAGCAAGAAATAGGTTTTTGGTTGAGAGAGAGAGTGAAAAACGATGTGGAGGAAGAAGAAAGGAAGGAGATGGCCAAAAATCACTTTTATTAAGCAAAAACCCAAGCCAAAACCGAGGGAACTCGTTTTTTGTACTAGGATCGATCATCTTAAATCGATCCAGCGAACCTATCCTCTTACTCTGTATGAGTGGATTGACCAGGGTTGATCGATCCTCATGGTCAATCCACCTGTACTGCTCTGGTGTAGATCTGTATCGGCCAGGACTGGTCGCTATGCCTGGCCGATCCTGATGCCCTTGCTGAGAATTTCTCCAATCCTTGATCATTTCTTCCATCCTAAGCATTTGGTACCTGGAAATTGAACACTTGACCAACAACAAGTTCACAAATCATTCAAATATAAGATAAAAAAGTTAAATTGCAAGTATGTACAAAGGGATAGACATAGGATTTCTTCCCAAGTGAGTTTGTTTATCGTCACTAAGCTTGACGTTGTGATAGTAGGATCAATGGCGTTGGTAGTTGGACTCGAGTCTCTTTACTCATTCCATGAGCTCTTTCATAGTAGCTCGGTCATAGTTAGTTTGGCCTTCCATTGTCCAAACTCTCATAGCCAAATCCTCTTGCAGAAGATAGTTTGGCTCATGCACGTTAGGTGCATTCGGGACAACAACTTGATTGCTTCCAACTACTCTCCTTCCCACTTAAATGCAACCTCTCAAAAAGGGCAGTAAGACGGTCTTGTGCTGTGTTTCCAGGTGCACGCTGCACGTTCCGTTGATGGTTCCCTACCGCACTCTCGGCGTCTTCAACTTCACCATTGTCTGGTTCTTCGTTCGAACCCACTTCAGACTTCTCAATGTTTGCTTCATTTGCTGCATGCCCCAAAGGTTGTTCCAGTCCCTAAGATCTATACCCACTGGAAGATAGTTTCCTTCATAATCCACATTTCTCAGAACCAGACCGCTGTGGCAAAAGTCGAGATCTCTTCCTGCATCTTTCAAGAACTCTCTCCCAAACACGAGGGCACCATTCTTTATAATTGATTAGTAAAGCACATAGAAATCAGTGTTGATTCATGATTGGTCTTGAATGCCCACGCACGAGAGCATCCCGGTTGGCGAAATGTAGGTTCCTTCGTGACTTGCCAAATACATCTCGGGACAAGGAAATTGAACGAGATCCAAATGATCGCACAAGTGACTAGACATCACGTTTACTGACGAGCTCATGTCACACAAGGCAAGCTCCAAACGAACTCCAACTATGCTGATATGAATGTAGTAGCATCCGAGATCCAAGTAAGTAGTGACATCCTGAAATCCATTCAGTCTCAAAGTATACTCCCACCCTGGGAAGTCTTCCTCATCTTCTTCTTGTGTTTCCTCTGCTTCAACCCCGCTCTCTTCACCATCTTCACTTGATTCTTCATCTTCTAACCGCTCATCAACCTGATGTACTGCGCTATTTATCCCGAGTACAAAGGCTTGCTCTCTGTTCAGCTCTCTATCTGGGATCTTCCTTGACTGTTACACTTGAACTCCATGAGTCCCCAGATCCAGCTTCACTATCCAATTTCTGACTTCAGTATCAGCTCCAAGAGTCGCTAAGAAAGGACGACCGAAAATCAAAGGGTTCATGGGTGATCTTGATAAGCAGGTATTTCACCATTTTGATAAGATGGCTTTT
>OVAU01001593.1:0-14392 GCA_900406315.1 Biscutella laevigata subsp. laevigata
TTCTCTTCACGAGGATTCTCTTTTTTTAGTATTGAAACTTCGAATGATGTTAAAAACGAAAACAAAATCTATTACTAGACTCGAAGACAACAACAAAATCGATAACTAGACTCACAAACAAACTTATGATCTGGGGATTTCACTAATTGAGATTTGAGAATTTCTGGAAATTTAGGGTTCATACGATTTTGGTTCAAGCCATAGACAATTTGGTTTATTATTTACTCTGGTTTCATTTGGTTAGCAACATTCCGGTTTATTTTGGTTTGTACGAATCTGTTAAATTATACCGTCATGTAATTTTGCGAAGTTTGAAATCGTAGATAAATAGAGATCTAGCACGAGGCCTAAACTTCGGGTGGAANGTAAACTTCGGGTGGAAATAGTACTATATGGGTATACTTTGGGGGAAAATAGATCGTCGATCCGGTAAAAAAAAACCAAAATTATCTTAGTGTAATGGCTAAATTNCTAAACTTCGGGTGGAAATAGTACTATATGGGTATACTTTGGGGGAAAATAGATCGTCGATCTGGTAAAAAAAAACCAAAATTATCTTAGTGTAATGGCTAAATTCTCGGTGAATTTTGAATAATCGAACCAAATTTTAACATGTCCTGTTTTAGCTTTGAAAAGGTGCAAGTTCAACTATACAAAAGAGGCTCCTACGGTTACAACTACTACAAGTTCTTGCAACTTTTTCATTCAAAACGAAAAGTCCGGAATATAAAATATAAAACAAATTCTATTGTTCCTTTCATTCTTCTTTTTGTTTTGTTTTGAGTAGCAAATCTAACCTAGTTACCAAATATGCGCCTCAGAAATTCGCATGAAGCTGAGCAAATTCCGACAAAAATCTCAAAATTGAATTCTTAGGGCTTTTATCATCACCAAGTAGCCCTTTGTCCAAAGTCTCAAGAACACCCTTCATGATTCGTGTATAAATCCTCTCCATCTGCGGGATGCTGTAGTTTTCAGTACGTTCCATGAGTTGTCCCTTTACAGTTTCTATTCCACTTGAAAGTTCTTCATCTCTGGAACAATCACCACTCACTTCTTCTCCAGAAGCTTCCCCCGCTTCACTTTGGTCTTCTTCTTTATCATCCTCTGCTGAACAAGGAGCTGATGTGTTTGAGTTGGCTGCTTCCGGAATTGTCATTTCTTGGTCTGGATCTTTGTCTTGTGATTTCTCTGCAGCTGAATCTGTTCATAACAAGTATTCAGAGCATTTAAAAGTCTCTATCATTTAGGCAAAGCAAACCCCAACAACGAGTTTTTTATTCTTCAGACATAAAACAAGCCAGAAATGCGGTTGCAGCGGCATTACCTGTAACGACAGCTTCCACGGTTTTCTTTGGTTTCTTAACACCTTCGTAATCTCGATCTAGATTAATCTCTGGCTGCACATTTCGAAGTCGGGCACTGGCTCTAGTAACCGTTCCCATCTGCACCACGGGAGCTAAACCAAGAATAGATCCACTCAGACCATCTGGTATCTGTGAAGGACCACCTTGAGCAGAGATCTTATCACAATATGTCAGTAATGCTGGGTCCATCTGTGACAGCATCCCGTGTACCTGTATCAAAAGAAAATCATGGTTTCAGATATAAGTTCGAGGAACGATAGGCTTGCACCTCCAGTTTAGTAAAGTTGCACACTTACTACATCTCGAAGCTCATAGGCTCTACTGACAATTCTGGCTCCAGAGTAATCATCTCCATTGTAAGCCTGGATAAATGATGGGAAAGGAATTATGTCAGCCACCATCAAAACATGACTTCATCGGTAAGAGTCTTATTCTTGGTACCGATTTAGAGAAGACAAAAGTCAAATCTCAGTCTGATTTAAAAAACAGTTATTTCCTCAAAATATCAATGATTCAAAAGGATCAAGGATTGTGCGGTGACCGCCTTCTGTGAATTGCCAAGGCTCATATAAAAGAAATGTGATTTAAATTGGTAGTGCACCTTGGCATTTTTCACAATGAGATCAACATCTTGCAAAAACGGTGAACACGTGAAGTATTGCCCAGCGTCGACACGTTGCAGCAGAGTAGCCGTATCCATTGGATTTTGAATTATTGAGCGATAGTTTGGAGCATCTTCGTCAGTAACTGGGAAGTGAAATGCTGTGAATCGTTTATCATATAGTATCCTGCAGAACAAAGGGATAAGTTAAAACAGAAAGAAAAAAGAACAATAATAAGAGAATTTGACGGGCTAATCTGGAATATCCAAGAAAACTACCGGATGTACAATTTGAAAGCTAAACTTAGTAGTGTTATATCCAAATCCTCCCTAAGCCTCTGGTTGATAAAAAGTAAAAGCTCTTCTTGATCTAATTAATAAGACGACAATATTAAGAACTTGAATCACTGCATGCCTTTCGGCAGAGTGCAATGAAGATTGAGAAAAACAGAGAAAAGAAATGTAAGCCTTTCTAAACAGCAGTTATCTTAGTAGTTGTTTTTCAAGTGCATTTAAACTACAAAACAACTATTCTATTACACAAGCATAAAGATATAAAGAGCGCATTTGGGACTTGTGAACGCAAGGTCTTTGGTTACCAAAAGATCATATATGAGCATGCACTTCGAATACATGTTTATCTAAAAAAAGGGCCCATGCACATTTACC
Organism: Biscutella laevigata subsp. laevigata; assembly: GCA_900406315.1. Taxonomy (NCBI): domain Eukaryota; kingdom Viridiplantae; phylum Streptophyta; class Magnoliopsida; order Brassicales; family Brassicaceae; genus Biscutella; species Biscutella laevigata. The sequence goes on from OVAU01001593.1 coordinate 2,638, forward strand.
TGTTGCAAACATCTCTGAGACACATTCGCAATCGTCGAAGGGCATGCTGCTCTGCTTCCACCTTGGCTTTTATTTCTGCGGGTTTTGGACCGGTAGGTTCTTTTGGAACCTTGGGAAGTTCTGGAAGGGGTTGTGGTCCATCGGGTTTGCCATACAAGCCTGAAATGACTGAGAGAGCAGCTTCAATCAAACGGTCAAAGAACAAAGACCTGTCTTCGCTTGATGGTTTGTTCACGGTATAGCTGAAAACAAATGTACACAATCTCATAAACAATGAAATAAACTATAAAATGGTACTGGAAAACCTGCGTATAAGTAGAACATCAACTTACACAGATCGATTGTTAAATATGGACTGCTCTTCCATGTCAGATAAGTCACCATTAGATGTAGCAAGTAATAATATTGGCAGATTTGATGGCAATTCTTCTAACAAAGTCAGAAAGACAGCCCTAAGCTGTTCATGCGCCTGCAGTCATCAGAGATTCCGGTCAAGATCATAAGACAGGCAACTTAAAACTCAAGGCAGTTCATGCTACAACCAACAGGAAAATCTAATATATAGTAAACATGCCAACATGATCTTCCAAAGTAACTGCAGCAAAATGAATTTGGAAGGTAAAGACACTTACATTTTCCCACCAATTATTAAACATCGGTATGTAAAGTATCGAAGGTGTTTTTCTCCTAGCTTCGCTAAATATATGTACTAACGCCTCCTCCGGGGTCTTTGCACTAGGATCCGAAAGAAGAGATGGAAGACCCAGGGAATGAATAGGAAATTTTTCTAGCTCATGTAGAATCGCAGGCCCAAGATGATCCTGTTAGGCTAACAAGTAAGTGAATTCAGTTCATAATAATAAGTCTTTTGACATAGCACAAGAAACGACAAGCAATTACCAGTCCAACTCCTTCACCACCAAGCAGCAGAAGTCGAGGACGATATACGAGAGGGATTGCGGTTCCAAATGAAAGCATTGACAACTTGGTCAACTCTGATGACATGGCCGACGAGGGGAAAATATCTGATATTAAATTCATGGATTCAAGGAGGTGTCGACGTAAACATGGCAATACAACCGGAGAGAGTGGTCTCGACTGCACAACAGACCCACGATGGGCAGCAGGAGTAATAGCTGACATTGCCTCTATAAAGTGGCTCTTCTCAACCTTAACCAACCCAACATCTATGGCATATTTATCATCACTGGTATAAACTTGTGGATATTTCTCACGAAAAGCACGAATGGCAGCTTCAGTGCACAAAGCTTTTAGATCAGCACCACAATACCCTACGCAACTAGCTGCTAGTTCCTCTTTCAGCTCCCTAGTAGGAGGATGCTTCCATTTACGAGTGTGAATATCCAATATTTCAGCTCGTGCTTCGCAGCCTGGCAAAGAAAAATTGAACTCCCGGTCGAATCTTCCAGGGCGGCGTAATGCCCCATCTATTGCATCCACCCTATTTGTTGCTCCAATGAGTACAACTTGACCACGAGAATCAAGGCCATCCATCAGCGCCAGCAAAGTTGAAACAATAGAATTATGTATTTGTTCTTGTTTGCTAGATCTTACAGGAGCAAGACCATCAATTTCATCAAAAAAGATAATCGAAGGCTGATTTCGCTGAGCTTCCTCAAAGAGTAGCTTTAATTGTCTCTCTGCCTCGCCAACCCACTTGCTAAGGACATCAGCACCCTTTCGCATATAAAAGCTAACTTTCTGTCCAGCTTTTGAAGCAGCACATGCCAATGCTCGAGCAATCAGTGTTTTACCAGTGCCTGGAGGACCACACAGCAGTACACCTCTGGGAGGAGTAATGTTATAACTTGCGAAGAAATCTGGATACATCAACGGAAAGAAAACCATTTCCTTCAGATCATTAATGTATTGTGACAGCCCACCAATGTCGTCAAAATTTATATCCTCGTTAATTTGCAGTGGCTGAATATCTGCACCTCCTTTCGAGCTGGGCCCAGCAGTCTGAACCCCGGAACTTAATGCAGTCAAACCATCACTCTGGTGACCCCAACCAGAAGCTCCAACATTCAACCCCAATGAACTTGACCCATACGTGTCCAAACCCCCAAATAGCCAAGGTGGTCCAGATCTGTTTCCACCTCGAGCCCAGGGAATTGCAGGGCCCTGGTCCAACTCATCCACAAGAAGAGAATCATCTGAATCATCAGTTCTTGTAAAGCGATGGCGCTTGTGAAGCCGAGACCCACCTCTCCTAACATCCCTCCCAACTCTGGTGCCCATGCCTTGATGCAACACTCTCCGAGGAGATCGAGGTTGCTGTTGCTTGTTAATTTCTTCGGTAGGCATCCTACGCACTTCAGCACGGTTTCGCAAATCATATCTCTTCCTTCCTTCCTGTTCTTCATCACACTCTTCATCATCATCACCATCTTCTTCTCCCTCATCTTCGCCATCACCCTCATCTTCGCCATCACCCTCATCTTCTCCATTACCCTCGTCTTCAGCCTCGGCCTCATTTTCACCAGCATCTGCATCTTGGTCGTCTAATTCATTCCCGTTCTCGGTTTCATCTTGGCCATCTTTCTCTTCTGATGTATCTTGATTGGCGCCAGATTCTGTTTTCAGTCGCTTATTAGCAACCATCTTTGAACGACGAGGGCGGAGACCTTCACGTCTTGGTGCCAAATCCGTTTCCATGGTCTTCCTACCTTTTGAAGTTGAGAAATTTTGATGAACTCCATTATTGACCCTACTCCTCAAAGTTCTATATGCTGGACTCTGAAAAAGATCAGAAACTCATGTTCTAAAAGTTGACATTTTCATATTCGAAAAGCTATTCTAAGAGGAAGATATCCTGACCATCATATCTTCATCCTCCGCTCCAGAACTGTCTGTATAGTCTTCAAGATTTACAGAAACCCTTCGCTTCCTTGTGGAACGACGGAGGTCAGATGCAATAGGCTGTACAATGTTATGAACATTATGGTTCAATTAGACAAAAGATAAACGGTATGCATTACAAAGAAACTAATAAGATAAAACCCGTTATTGTTGGACGATCGTGATCATCTTCTCCAAAGTGAATAATTACAAGATTAAGTGCCAGATAATATATTATTGATGCAATAGTATAGGAAGAGGAACGTAATGCTTACTGTGGCATTTGATGTCCGTGCTGGACGATTCCCTTTATGCAGCATCTTTGCAATCTGCGAGGCTGCTGTTCTTGTATTTGTGTTTCTTTTCCTATTATGTAAGATATTTGGTGAGTAGTAATAGTATGAGCGACCGTACAATTTGGGCCTCCGCCTAAGCCTATCACTGCTTCTAACTGGCTTAGTATCTGACCCATCTCCTTGACTTGATCGCTTCGGATGCATAGGGAAATGCTACCTCCGATGATTATCTCCTTCCATAAACTACAAACTCAAGATTCACAGATCAAATTTCCACAAAATAAAAATAACAGTACAGATTTGCACCCTCTTCCGGAAGTATAGCTGTGTAATTATCAGAGAATATCAAGTACCACTATACGTTTCTGAAAAGTCTGTTAGGCTACATGCACCATTCCTCTAGATTCTAGACTAGAAACACTGATATACAAGCTTAGTGTGGACCAATAATATCTCACCATCCAAAATCCCACAATCCCAGGAGGAACACAACTAACAGTCTCTCACATCCACGCTCTATCCAGGTATGTTAATAAGTCCTAGTCGACATGCATTCATAGAGAAAAATCCCAAAGGGAAGCCACTAAACCTCGAAGCAAAACAATGAAAATCTCGAACCAAACCCTAGAAACTGAAGCAGGAAGTGATCATTTCAATTAAAGCTACGGTTCCCGTCGAGAATAGAGACCAAAATATTGCTTACTAACAGCTATATCGACTGTTTATCCGATTGCATTAGCATTAGAACTCGACGAGACAATTAACTGAAGCGATGAATGGAGAAAATGCAAAATCGAGCAAGCCTCAAGGATTGATGATAGCATAAAGACGCAAAACCTGAAGATTGCAGAAGGTGAAAAGAGAGAAAGATCGAAAGTGTCAGTGGAGACTGCAGAATTTGCAGGTCCGTCTTCGTTGCTCTTCTCCCTCTTTTTTTTTTCTTTTTCTTCGAGCGTTTTTTCTTTCCCTTTTAATTACGGCTGCTGCTTTAATAAAATTTTCTACCCGTCTCCTTGTTTGGACGTCAGAATATCTTTATCCCTACCTCTACTAGTCCGTGTGGATATTCGATTATATTTTGAAGATGCACCCCGGAATAAATCATCATATTATATTTTTACCCCATAATTTTATTCTATTCAGTAGCCTCCAAATTTCAATTTACAAATTGCCTTACTACAGTGTATGTTCTTATTTTCTAACGGTTACTTTATAATTCGTTCACTAAGGTCTTCTTCTCGTTCGTTCAAAAAAAAAAAAGGTCTTTGAAAATTCTGGTGTTAATAATCTTCGAACATAAAATATCAGCTCAAAGGAAATTTACAAGGTATATGACTCCAATCACTTGCTTTTAATGGAAAAACCTAGGAAGGTTCTTGGTTTATCTCATAATCTTTTACATAACAATCAATTAAAAGTATACCATTACAGATTTCAGCAGTCTCAGCCTCTTCTCAAAGGACTGTTACTGGCCACAGTGCCTTATCATAAGGGCACGTTTAGGTCTTAAACTTACACACAAGTGGGATGCTCTTGCCTTCCCAATAAAGCTATACAGATTCTTGGATACAATTTATCTTTTACAGAGGACTAATCACAAGAGGATTGGGTAATGAAATGCCCTAGAGTAGAATCCAGAGCCAAAGCAATTACAGTTTCTTGTTCAATTTCGATGACGCACTTGGTGTCTCCTTGAAGGCAGAAGGGCAAAGCTCACTGATACTACAAGCTCCACAGCGTGGCCTTAGAGGTGTGCATATCGTTTGTCCAAAACCTACCTGTAAAGATTTCAGACAACAAAAAGGGGAGGATGAATATCAATTGGAGTTCAAAATTCTTCAGACAACAAGTAGATTGTTTTATGTATTTCTTAAGTTAGAATCTCCGAGGGTTACACACCAAAAGAAAGTTGATTCCGACCCATTCTTCTTTTGGAAGCCATTGTTGCAGAGATACTCTAGTTTCCTCAGGGGAAGACGTTTTCTGGTCAAGAACAAATTAGGAGTTGGTGACAAAGAGCAGCCAAAGTACAAAGCAAAATCTAAAAATGGAAGTGTTAAGAGCTAATCTCATGGAGAATATTTAAGCATAATGTCTGAGAAGCACATGTTTCGTTCCTGGTTTAGACACCCAACCAAGTCGATTGCAAATGCGATGCACATGTGTGTCTACACATATCCCTTGAACATCATTCCATGCTATATGCAAAACCTATGGCACGAAATCACAAAAAAACCTATGAGAACTTTTAGAACATGCATAAGCTGCTGAGTAATATGGCCAATTTTACCAGATGAGCAATCTTAGGACCAAGTCCCGGAAGTGAGAGTAGTTCTTCCAACGAACTTGGAATGTCACCGTCATATTTCGTGAGACAAATTTTTGCAACTTTCTTCATATTAGTAGCCTTTCTAGTATAGAATCCGACCTAAAAAGTACAGAGTATGTAAGTTTCATATTAAAATCAAACCGACAACAGCATTTTCTGGTTGATTCATCTGCTTTGNTTTTTAGGCAAACAATTTGGCACCAGGGGCTCATGTCAAAGTCAAAAAGGCCTCCAATAACAAGAAGTAAGATAAGTAAGGAATAATATACCGGGTAGATCAGTTCCTTTATGGTTGATTCATCTGCTTTGTCAATGGCTTCGGGAGTGAGAATGCCACTATGATGAAGTCGTTTTACTGCCGCTACATATTAGAAGTGTACGAATATAAAATCAGAAAACTTGGAGATCCAGATGATATCATAGATACTAGAATGGTAAACTCAAGCGTTCCCTCAACATGGGCTAAGGAGTTTAAATCTCACCACCAGTAATGTGTTCTTTAGTCTGACTTGAAAGAAGTGTTCCTATAAGGACATAAAATCGCCTTTCCTAGCAAAAGTGAGAGACCATGTCAGAAGACTAAGGTGTTTTCAAGGTAACAACTCAGAACTTGATTCCCAATCTAATAGAATACCATGTAATGTAATAACGATAAGTAATATTTGAGAAAGTAATGATCATATCGCACTGCATGCTTCCCCGGACATTTAATAGTCAAAACCTCAAGTTTTCCATATCGAGGAAAATATTCTACCTTGGGAGGTAGAAAGCTTCCGGTTCTATCACATTCTATAGTGTCATCTGGTGCTTCTTCTGAAGACCTCATTTTTCTAATACCCTCAAGCACCTTTTCCCAGTTTTCAGGTGGTCTACCTAAACAAGATTAACATCTGAGTAACATCCCATTTACTAAGAGAACAATCGTAGCCAAAATGACACTAAGAGCAATGGAGTTTCGTGAATGATGAACCTGCTGCTTTGATCAACAATCCCGCAGTGCTAGTTTCAGTTCCTTTTATATTTGAGTTCAGTTTTGCCGTCCCTGCAAAACCATTTCATACAAGAAAGTCCGCAATGAACAAGTCTTGGCTCAGTCACTTTATTTCTTTCAACCCATTAGGCATAGATAATCAGGAATATGAAACTTTTGTTTTACATAAAAGGGGAAAATGTAACTATAGACAGTGAGACTTACTAGATGAAGAAGATCCATTTGTCTCCTTGTAAGAAAACTCTTCTATATCAGGTAATTCACACATTTCCTGTATCATTACACAAACAAAGACCAAACTGGGAAGGGCATTCAACTGGAAGCAAGCAAAGTGAAGAAATATTACTTGAGTGGAGTCTTTCTCCACAGGCTTCAAATCTTCCTGCCTTAGCCGTTTCTTCCTTAGAGAGACTCGAGTCTTAGATTCGGAAGTTGCATTCTCTGCCTCTGATACCAAAGCAAGCATCGAATAGACAATGTTACGCAGCGAATACAACAAAATTCCCCGTAAATACGGAGACAGAGAGAAGAGGAGACCTGAATAGGAATGAGAAGGAAGATTTAGGGATTCTGCGGAGGTTGATTTAGCGGATGATCGAGTAGAGGACATTCGGCGATTCATACCGTAAAAAAGTCGACCGGCTATTAGAAAAGTTGAAGCGGATCTTGTGGTGAGAATCATAGACCCAATTTTTGTGCTTCATCCAGATAATAAATCCTGTTTTGCAACAATATAATTTCTTTTTACTTTTTCATTAATTGATAATTACATAATTGCGTTTGCATGATTCTGTGTACCATAATTCTTGACGTGGAGAAAATTTTCAGACAAGAGACTCCAGTTTGGTTTGCAGACATTGCGGAAACAAGAAAATAAGCCGCATAAATCTAAGTTTACGGAAACAAGAAATTCTCCGAAAACTAGGCCGAATGATGAAAAGATAATGGTCGGATTATATCAACAAACCTCACAAAGACAATACACAAAAACAATCTCAAGTTCCCGGAACATACAATCCACTACTAGTAAAAACTGATTTCTAGTGCACTATACAATATTAGGGTAACTAAAAACAATCATAAACCCTTTGAGAAAGAGAGATAGATAGTTCAGTTGCAGAGTTCTGAGTTGTTATCTTGGTTTCTGCTAGATCCACCATTTTTGAAGCTTCCTTTATCTTTCCCATCATCTCTTGTTTTGCCATAAGATTTAGAGTTTATTGACTTGCTGCTAGCTGATTGTGAATCCACAACATCAAGACCATTCTCCAAAGCTTTCACCAGATTTTCAAAGTAAATTTTTGTTATGCTGTTTATAGAAGTCATTTGGGGTTAGCATTCACATGAGTTGTACAACAGAATCTGACTATAAAAGCAATAATTACCTAGTCAGACTAGTTAGTTTTGTCCGGAACTGATTGAAATCTTCTGAAGGGCCTTCAGCATTTTGAAACACTTCCAATTCATTCTCTACACATTTGTGGAGCCTCTCCAAACCTGACTCAGCTTCACCTAATCAGACCAACAAGGAAATTTTTCTACTTCAAGAGTTCACCGACACAACCAACTCTGTTCCAGCCAAATCTAAAGATTAGAGTTCACTTCTGACCTTGCAAATACTCAAAAAATTGTCGCTTCGACTGATCAGGTTGGTAGTATCCATACGCATATGTCCATTTCAGTACTCGTCTACATTCAATGATCTGCAGACGTATAAATAAACAAGAACCATTCAGTACGATGTTGTACATAAATCATAAATCTCAGAATCTCAAATTATTTGAATATTTTACCTGAAGCAACGCTTCTGTGATGAACTTGAGCTGGGACTCTGGTGTGCATTGTATGTCACTAAGCTTCTCAAGCTATCAGAATAATGAAAAAAGATTGACAAAAACGTGTGAGAAACTGCCAAAAACCTCTTTGTCCAAGCATTCAAATCGTAATCAACAGTTAAATTCTTACCTGCACCGATTGCATTTGCTGCAGTTCCCCTATAGCTTTTTGCCTTGACTGCCAAACAACTTTAAAAAATAAGTATGTCTTGATGGTAAATCTGAACGTATAGGAAACTTCAAGCTTTCAAGTTTCCTAATGTATAAAAGTTGTGCATACCAATTCATTGCTTGCCCAACGTTCATAATAATCTTTGCATCTATCTGCAGCAGTTTCAGATTCTGGCGTTTCCTGCCATAGATCATCCTCTACATACTACAAAACATCACAAAAGGTTATTCGCAAAATCAACAAAAACAATATTTTCAAGATCAGACAAAGTACCGAGGCATCATCCGATTTACAACTGGCTCCTTTCACATGTCCAGTCCAGTGGTCACGACAGACCCTGTAGAGGAAGTTACATGTAAAAAACTTGAATGTAATGAACCACATGACATGAAGTAACAGAGAAATTAGAGATCATTACCAACAGAAATCGTGGGAACAAGGTGGTAAGCATTTCAACTTCATTGAAAAATCTTGATTATGTTCAACCCTTCGCTCACACTTTGGACAAGGCACTGTATTTTCTAGTACCCTAAAATCATAACACAAACAAACTGAAACATTTGCAAAAATTTAGAGATAGTAGACCTGTTCGTTACTAACCATTTTGCAGCTGTTTTACAATCCACAGGACTGTGAGCTTCTTCCCTGCACTGAAGCTAAGATTCAATCAAAGCAATAGAAACTGAATAAGAGACAAAATGATTGAAGCTCAAGAACTCACATTCCAACAGAATCTAAACAAACAGAGACATGAGACATCGGAGTTTCCAAAACCGGGATCAAGATCAATCGCGTAACTACACCCCGAGGCAGGACACAGTTTCATCTAATGCCAAAAAATGGAAACACTAAATTAAGCAACGAATGGTCTATAGTGATCTCTATGACGTATGTAAGGTTGTTATTGTAATGTCTTTTTATTACCGTTTTGTGGTAGTCAACGTAGGAGCTAAGTAGATATTGATCGTACTTGGCCTTCTCTTCATCGGAAGCAAATCTTTCGATCATATCTCGGTCAATAGAAGCTTGACAAGGACCGTAAGGACATTTCAACCAAATATGCCATTCAGCAGCTGGATTTTCATTGATGATAACGTTGATATGTTCTACAAAATGACAAGTCAAATATATCTGTATTCCGACCAATAGGGTTTGATTGTTCCGAGATCATACCTGTCCAACAGAAAGTGCAGACACGATGGGCACAAGAGACCGATGCAGAATTCTTAAGTGGGTGTGATTTGAAACAGACTCCACAAAAGAACTACACAGACATCAACATGATTTTTTGTAAACTTAAAAGAAGAGTAGAATATAAATATTTGGATTTAGAGATCATTACTTCTTTGTCATCAGAAGATGAATCGTATGGTCTCTCGAATAAGCCAACGTTTTCTCTAACTTCTTCTTTAGCATCACCGAACCATTCAATAGGAAACTCATTTACATCCCTATTTATGAAATTAAAGAAACAGAGTGATCGAAGAATGGTTTCTTGTACAAGAAGAACAAATCTTAGAACGATTTTAGGACACAGTAAAGGTTATTTACCAGCCATAGTGATAAATGAGAACTATGGTTTCAGGTATGGAGAGCGAAAGAACTTCTGAAACATTTTGTATATGATTTTCCATAAGCTCACGAATTTCTTCCTTTTTCAGAACAGTTACATAACTCTGTTGGACATGTGGTTCGGTCGGATAATCTTCCAAAGCAACGTCGTACGAGTCTTTAGATCCGATAGTAAGTTTATCCATATGAGAACAAGATGATAGAAGAGTATAATCACGTTATTTAGAAGATGATGAAAGAACACGATGAAAGCTTCTAAGACTAATTAATCTAGATTTCAAATCTTTAAAAGAAATAAGAAGATGGAAGAAAAGTGATATAATAGATAATAAATACTGGAAATTTCATAGAAATGTGGAACTGGGAAAAGTCTATACAAATGGGAATAATGTATGTGAGACTGGTAAAAGTCTACTATGAGAAAGAGTCTCCCATTGAGGAGAATATGGAAGATGAGACAAAAACAGTTTAACTAGAGATTTGAGTTTGATGTCAATGTACAGAACAATAAACATCTAAACGAGCTGAATACGTGTCAAATCGAACCAAAGTACGTCATGGATCAAGGGACTAGAGATTAGAACAAATGCTTGAAACTCAATAGATTAGTGTTCTAGATTCTGAACCGGTCTATCAGAGACTTGGTCCGGGTCATGATGTCATTTTGATGATGTCAGTCTGATCACAAGGAGGTAAACCGGGCTAGACAGTCGGATTTAATGGAATGGTCTCTCCATGTTTGAAATTTTCAAAATAATACTTAGAAAACGATTTTGCAATACTAATGAAGTCTTTATGACAATACTTTTAAACCTCTCATTTGTAAATAATTAAATAAAAAAGCGANTGACAATACTTTTAAACCTCTCATTTGTAAATAATTAAATAAAAAAGCGAGAATAAAAATGTAAAATTTGGATAATTTATATTTTTGCCATAGTGAAGTTTTTCGAATAATAATTAATTACACTTTTTTCATTTGATGTCTTTATATATAGAGGTGTCAAACAAAAATTATTGCCGACGTGGCTGGTATGGGAGGTGTTGTTGGCGCGCGTTAGCTCAACAATATTGATGTGACTATTGTATTCTTCTCCCATTATTATTAGCAGCGCATATTATCGTAGAGAGTGACAAAGACACGCCATGTGGGTTTGTTGGCCTATCGCCACTCTTTATCCTCCACGTGTACCTTTCATCAATATTATTATCGGGTCCCACCATTTCCATGCTACAAGATGCCACCCACATCACATCATCACCATTATCATAATTCATGGGCTCATACGCATTGCCGCTTATATAAGTAACCAAATCGCCAGATTAAAAAGAAGTGAGAGAGTGAGCGATGGAATACAATGAAGGTGGAATCCATCAAGCCTGGGCTGAGATCTCGACACGCAGATCATTTATAGCCGGCGAAGATAGTTGGAAGAAGCTTGATAAGAAGAAGAGCCTTGTGTTGCTGGAAGGTTACGTGGAGACTTCTTCCACGTTAGATGATCTTACGAGATCTAAGAGCTTGACGGATGACGATCTCGAAGATCTTAAAGGTTGTCTAGATCTAGGTTTTGGTTTCAGCTACGATGAGATCCCTGAGCTTTGTAACACTTTGCCTGCATTAGAACTCTGTTATTCCATGAGCCAGAAGTTCTTAGACGACAAGCACAGTAACAACAACAGCTCACCCGAAAGTTC
>OVAU01001594.1:0-14386 GCA_900406315.1 Biscutella laevigata subsp. laevigata
CAATTCTTCATCATCTTCGTCTTCAAGTGGCCGAGGCGGACTTGCATACTCTATCAGAGCCATCGATTTCAAGGATTATGACAGTCTCCTTCTTCAATGTTTTGTTTCTCTCTCGCTAGTTTTTAGGGTTCTTGAGAGTGGAATTTGGGGATTTTTTTGTTTTTCACGATTTGGGGATTTTTGGGTTAAATGGGTTAGATGGGTTAAGTGGTTGAATAGGGTTTGGTTTAGGTTAAGAACGGTTAATGACGAATTTCATTGGAAGCTTATGGTTTGAAACGATTTTTGGGTAACAGTAAACCGAAGTTANGGTTAGGAGAAATAGCTCTGTAATTTTTATTATGTGTAGAAATACGAATAGAACTTCAGTTCGAGGGGGAAACAGATATTGAACTTTACTTATGTGGGGAAAAAGAAAGAGGCTTAAAGCTGAGGTGGATTAAGTTCAATCGTGGTAAAGTTTGGGGGGAAATAGATCGAGATCCCTTTTTATTTTATTCTTTTATTCTTTTATTTGTTATAATTTTCTATTTTTCCCTCAATGCGTAAATCACGGTGTCGACGCAATTTCCAGCAGAATATAAATTTTTGTTTTTTTGGTAAAATATATACCATTTTTTTTTTATAGAATTACTGAATAAACTAGAGACAAATAATTTCAATAAAGACATAATTAAAAACTAAAACCAAGATCTAATTTAAAACTAAGATACAACCACTCATAGGAACAATTGTTCAAGGTTATAATTTTAAGTAGTGAAAACTTCTCTCACCTCTCTCTAGAACTTGCAGCTCCATCATCTTTTTCGATCATTGGGCGGCGTCCGACACTTTACCAGTGTCGTGCCCTTTTTCTTTGTAAATAATTAGACCTTTTGTGCCCATCTAATGGTGTGCTTATTAGGAGACCTAATGTTCCTCTTTTTAATTCTCTCTATCGGGTTGGTTTCTACCTTGTCTCTTCCGATTTGTTGCTCTGCTTCCCTGGTCTGGATGAAATTCAACCCATTGCCTTGCCGATTTCATCATTCCCCCTTTCGCGATGTCGCCGAAGATCTGTGGAGGTTCCATCTCTGCAACTCCACCTTATCTACTCCAACCTTTCTTACGGCGTTGCTATGTTTGTTTCTCCCCTAGTGTTCCTCGTCTGATTGATTGCGTGGAGGAAAGCAACGCCATTCAAAGATGTGAATTCCAAGAGATGGATTGCGATTCGCGTTTCACTCTCGGGAGATGCGGCGGCTTGGTTTGGAGTTGGCAGAAGACGCGGCGTGGTGGAGGATTGTCGCCGGCGATGACTCCGATGGTGAGAGACAACCGGAGAGGCATGATTGCGACGAAGGCTGTAACAAGATGGAAGCTTCTAGGTTTTGGTCTGGGCCCAAATTTTGTCCCTGAAGCCAATTCAATCTTAAATAGACCTGAGTCCAGATTTAGTCCTCTAATGTTTAATTACCTAGTTTTAGAGTTAGATCTAGTGTTATCGTTTCTAATAAATGTGCCAACTTGTAATGTTGTATTAGGTTTATGATACCTTATAGGATTCATATCCTATAGTATTTTCCGATCCGGTTTTCACCGATTAAATGGGGTAAGTTGGGTTTAGTTCGGTCTGGTAAAGTTAATTCCAGATGCTTTAATCCCGTTGTTTGGGATTCCTCCGCTTTCTTATTAGAAAGCGTTATTCCCTCCTTTGTGAGGTGTTGTACTCTAGCCTTTAAAAGGGTTGTAACCTTGTCCCCCTGTGGGATATGTATCTTGTATGGTTCATTGATTTAATAAAATATTATAGTTGGCGGAAAAAAAAACCCAAGGTCTAATTAGAAGTAAAAAACAGCTAGTAAGACCCAATTGCAAAAGGCTTAAAAACAAGAAACCATTAAAAATTCTTATTCTAGAATGTCGCGGACATCGCCGCCGCTAGCACACAGGAACCGCCACTAACAACTCTCTGAGGAAGCAGGATTCACCAAGGGAAACGACGGTGAATCGACCGCCTTTCACATTGGTTCGCGCTGCACAATCTCAGTAGATCCAGTTTCGGAGAAACCCTAGTTGTCGTTGAAGAAGCCTCGCCTCCTAAGCCTTGCCGCACGGAATGGACCTCTCAGGGTGAGATGAAGAAGGAGAAAAGACCACTTACTGAAGACCCGAGTCACCGCCGGAAGAGGGATAGCTTCAACGGTCGTAGCCTTACCGGCCACCAACATCCGCCGAGTCACGCCTAGCGCAAAACCGACCGGAGAAGGAGACCTCCTGAAGGTGAAGGGGGAAGAGCGGTCCCCTCCTCCCTAATCCCTCAAGAATTTCAAGAACTAGATCTGAGATCTAGAAAAAATGAAAAAAGAGTTTGGAGCGAGAAATATTTTTTTTTGTTTTTTGTGATTTTTCCAACTATTAACAAGAAAAACCAAAATGTATTTTAAATAAATGGTAGGATATATAATTTAAAGGTTATATAAGTATAATCAAATTATTCTAATTGAGTTTTTAAGGAGAGAACAAACCACAAGAATACAAATCCTACAGGGGAATAGAGAAAACCCTACGAGCATGCAATAGAAGAGGCTCAAGGCAGACAATACACTTCTCATATGAGAAGCAGAAATATCATGTAGAAACGGGTATGGATGGCCTGAATTTCTTACCAGACCGGAAGCAATTCCCACTATCTCATTACTTCGGTAATAATCGAATCGGGACGCTACCATAGGATTTGATCCCTATGGAATGCTTCAACCTTACTATAATTCTAACAATTGACTTATTATTTAGAATTAGTCATACTACTACTCAACCTAGACATTTAAAACCCAAAAGAGATAACCCAAGCCTAAGTACAATAAAAAACATGTGGCTTCTCAAGCCCATTAGAACAAGCCCAACTTCAGATTTAAGCACTTGGCTCCTCATGCAGCTTAGGGGTGGCATCTTCAACACGCGGAGAAAACAGACACGTGGCGTCATCTCCTTGTGCAGTATCCACCATCGCGCCGCTTGCACGAGAAGCTTCCCCTCTATCACCGATTCATGGCGGAAGAGCATATGACAAAGGACCGTGAAGCCTCTGGATTTGAGAAACATCAAACGGATCGAGCTTGTCGGTGTCCACTCCAGGATAAAAGTTAATTTGTTGTCAGAGATGCGATTATCTCCGATCTCCCGTTGAAGCTTCGTCAACCGACTCCCAAAAGGAGCTAGGGTCCACAACACTTCAAAAGAGAACGTCGCCGAAAAGAAACATAGAGTGATCTCCGACAAAACCATCTCCATGTAACTCCTAACACGAATGTCAATGATCTCCTCTAACTTGGTGAAGAAGAAACATCCCCGAAACTGAAAAGAAGTGAAAGAAAACGCGAAGTAGTATATACAGTGAGCTCTACATCGGCCTAACGCCAGTCGCCGATCTAACACCGGTCGTCTGAACTGAAACTTCAAAAGATTTGAGAAACGATGAAGAAGAACTGATGAAAGTGAATCGCCTCGAAAAAAGAAAAAAAAGAGAAGAGAATATATTGTAGGGTTAAATACCAAAATTCAATATATTGAAAAAACAATAAACTATAATTTCTTGAATAATTCAGATATAATTTAGAGTGAACGTTGGTATTTGAAAAATATATATAAATGCATGTAGGTAATTTTCAAAAATTAGTTTAATAGTTCTGTCCATAATAGTAATTATGTTGTTGTACTCATCATTTTCAACGAACAAAATAGAAATACATTTTTGCATAATATCATTATTAGACATTCTATTATATATACTCGACTCGATCAATATAAACTTTTCTCTTGAGTAAAGATTAAGAATAAGACAAGTGATTGAATGTACAGCCAAATCACTTTTTTCTGATTTTGTTTTTTGTTTGGTAATAGACAAGTGACCTAGTGTTGAATGGAGAACATATAATAGTTTCAAAACTTGATTATTGGTTTATACCTTTAACTAAATCGAAATAAAAAAAATTCAAAAACTAAAATTTTTGGTTCAATTGATTCGTATATTATTTTCAGACCATCGGACCATATATGCCCAACCTAATATCTTTTGTAAATACCAATTATCTTTTAACCGTGCATCTTTGATACATTACGGTTTATAAAAAAAATTAACCAACCTAAATTTTTTTTTTTTCACATAATTAACCAACCTAAATATAACCTCACTTTATTATAAACGAAAAAAGGAGACAAAAATGGAAACGCAAGGAACAATGATTTCGTGGAGCTTTTAGGGAGACAAGTTCATGTTACTTGTTGCATCCTTTCTTCTAGCCCCACCGAGCCAATCATGGAGTCTCTGTTCACGCTTTCTTGTTTTCTTTTGTTTAAATCAAATTTTGATGTCTTCATAATAAATTACATTTATAGTTCCATATTAATTGTTGACAAAAAATTCCATATTAATTTTATGATGTGATTACATACTAATTTCAAAGAAACCCGACCATTTAAGATGTATACAAGTAATCACTTATATTTCTGTTTTTTTTTTCTTTTTTGACACGACCAAACTTAAGAATTTTGTAATTTAAAAAATTATGTTGATGTAGAGTAATAGTCCGTGAAAATTGAGAAATTTGGTAAAATGTTAGAATTTTGTCTGAGAAATTATGTTGATTTCGTGTGTAAATATTTCACAAAAATATAGAAGTATTGTAAATGACTACGATTTTGTATTTTGGAAAATTATGAAGAATATTCCATGAAAATTGAGAATTATGTAGAATCGATGGATAATTTTTTATGAAAATTGAGAGATTTTGTGTTTTGAGAAATTCTGCTAATTTGGTGGATAATATTCCATAAAACTTGAGAGATTTTTGTAAAACGCAAGAATTTTGAATACATTATTCTTCAAATTCTTACAGTTTGGATGGATATATAACAAATTAACATAATTCCAAAAATACAATATTTTAGATTTTTAGAAAATCTAACAATTTTGATGAAATATCACCCATCAAATGAACATAATTCTTTAAAATGCAATATTTTATAATTTTATAAAACCTCTCAAATTTTGTATACTATTGTCCACCAAATTAGCATGATTTCTCTAAATATCAAATTCTAACGTTTTACAAAACCTCTCAACCTTTATGGAATATTATCCACCTAATGAAAAATAATTTCGGAAAATAAAAACTCAAAGTTTTAAAAATCTCTCAATTTTTATGGACTATTATACACAAAATTAGCATTTTACATCATCTCTCGAATTTCTTGGATTATTACCCATCAAATAAAATCATCATGATTCTCCAAAATAAAAAAAAATATCGCTTAATATAAAATCTCTCAATATTCAGGAACAATTGTTGAAATGCGACTAAACTGAAAATCTCTTGTCGAAATGCCACCGTCTTTCTTAATACAATTATTTTAATTTCGAATAATGGTGAAATACGAAACTGTCCAAGCAAAAGTTGAATAATTATAAAGCAAATCCTGATTGAACCCAGTTACCCACCCGCTTCATAAATTAATTCTAGATATAACCAAAAACAGACTGGATAGCATAAATTAAACCCGATTATTTCAATTTTTGAGTTATCTCGGACCCTAGAGTACAAGTCGAGAGGACTTTACAACTGGACAACTTGTGTCAATTAACAAGAAGAAAATGCAATCTCTGGATTTGGTCGTGCCATAAACATTTCTAACATACCTCACTTGAATAACCAAATGCTTCTGCCACCCAAATGCGATCCGCCCATTCATGTGCAACTCGTAGTGCTATTGGGGTCATCGTAATCTCCATAGTCTCAGACGTCACATTCATATTCGTCTAGAAGCTCTACCACAGTCAGTGGACCTCCAACTAAGAACATTAAATGATTATTCCCAAGATCGTTCCTCAGTCTAGACATCTCAGCCAAGAATTCTAACACAAGCGGTTTCATTAGGGTAGATAACTCAGAGTATCCTTGGTTTTTTTCTTTTACCCTCCCTACAAAGTAGAATAATCCATACACATACCGTGCTATTAGGTGTCATTTATGTGAAGCTGATTCTAATTGTCGTAACCCTCCCTATCGTTCCTCTGTTCTTGTTCTGCCGAAGAAGGTAGTGATTCCTTCCCGGTACAATGCCTCGGGATTCCCAGCTTCACAAAATTCTTTCACGGCAACAACCTCTTCGTTGTTTCCGAACCGTATAAATGAGCGTTGTTCGAGAGGACATTGGCTGCAAATGTGTTGAGATTTCCAGTGCCTGTTAAAGGCTTTTGACACCATTGAAAGATTTGCACCATCACTCAAGTTATGTTTAGCCACACGTAAGGTGATGTCCTCAAGAATTTCGTTGGGTAAATTTGCCATAGAATGTCCATTTGTTCGCGCCATCTCTCTACTTTGGAAGTTATTTTTCTGTTTTTGTGAAGACAAGATAATGGAGCAAGTTAATGAAGAGGAGAAGAAGTAGTGGATTTAATAGGAGTTCCGTTTAATAGATATAATGAAAGGGCGCTCCCAACAAATGACACCTAATGATAATTTAATTTATATTGATTCAAAGGGTGCGAGCAGACTTTTGGGAGCGACTTTATAAGAATGGGTAATATAAATGGAGTAATGATGATACAACTGGAATACTACTGGATTGGGTAATGAAATGAATTGATTTCAAAACTGTATTAAGTAAGAGAAGAAGAAGGGCTTCGATTAATGAAAGTGTTTAATGACGTGTTGCAATCAATGAAAAGGTTGTAAACAGTGCAAATAAACAAGTTTTACAATAAAAGTTCAACGAAACTTAAGATTATTAAACAATAATAAACAAGTCTTACAATAAAAGTTCAATGTAAAAGGCCCATTTAGGGTTCATAAAGACTATGACATAAGAGAGTGGTTTCACGGTCCCAGAAACATTTCTGACACATCGGTTCATTAGGGGGAAAAATACTCGTCTCCTTCTTCCATCCATTCAAACGCAAAGTCCATATACTCCCATTTTTTGTGTGAATCATCACAACTGCAATCAGAAACATATTCCATTAGAATATCAACGACCTTACCTGCACCTCCATGTAAATGCTCTAAATAATTCTTAATATCATACCCTAATCTCGCCATATCAAGCATGGATTGTAGGAACGATGGTTTCATCAGTGTAGCCAACATGTTGAAACCTTCGTCTCTTCTTTAGACATTTATGCAGACTGGAATCAGACCGTAGAGAAACCGTGCCTTGATGTGATATTTTTGTGCAGCGGCTTCTAGTTGTGCCATCCATTCCTCTAGTCTGTCGCTCCTTCTGTAGTCAAAGAAGGTAGTTATACCTTCCCGATACAAGGCCTCGGGATTCCCTACTTCACAAACTTCTCTCATGGCCACAACTAAACTTGTTACCGCATCACTATCTCCGATGCTTGGACGAAAGTTGAGTGGACCTAGATGACATTCTCTGCGTACTGCTTCAAATTTTCAGTGGGCTCTAAACGCATTTGATACCTTCCCGGTATGTGCACCATTAATGAAGCTCGAGCTTGCGACGTGTAAGGTGATATTTTCCAGAAGTTCGTCGGGTAGATCAACCAGAGAAGATGTTCGGATGTTCGCCATGCTCAGTCTGTTTTATGTTTTTTTCGTCTCACTCTTCTTACTATGTTTTTCCTTTCTTGAAGAAGACAACTGCTTCTTAAATAAGGGTTATAGGAGAATAGTTGCAATAAATGAAAAACGGGCTAATTTAAGAAAAGAAGAATAAGTAATGATGCAAAGGGTGCGAGTTTTGGCAAACAG
The DNA here is from genome assembly GCA_900406315.1 of Biscutella laevigata subsp. laevigata. Classification (NCBI taxonomy): domain Eukaryota; kingdom Viridiplantae; phylum Streptophyta; class Magnoliopsida; order Brassicales; family Brassicaceae; genus Biscutella; species Biscutella laevigata. The sequence continues at coordinate 7,752 of OVAU01001594.1, forward strand.
AGTAATGATGATTCAACTGGACAACTACTCTAGTCTGAGTAATGCATTGAATTGATTTGATACATAACCATATGGAGTGAGAGAATAAGGGTTTGAATTAATGAAGTGTAAATAAATCAAATAAATATTAGCGGTGGAAATTATGTACGACTAGACTACTATTGTAGACTGAATAATGCATTGAATTGATTTGATACATAACCGTATTGAGTAAGAGAATAAGGGTTTGAATTAATAAAACGCAAATAAATCAAATAAATATTATTCGGTGGAAATTATGTACGAATGAACTACTATATTCAATTGAGTTAGGACAAATTGAACAACTAATTTCAACGAAACTTGGTAGGAATAACCGCAAAGACATATTATAAAAGCCAGGAAACGAGAACCAACATCAAGTCTTACAAGAATAAACTAGTCTTACAATAAAATTTCAAGGAAGATCAACGAAAGCGTCCATAAAGGGTCTATAAAGATGATGAAATAAGAGAGTGGTTTCACAGTCCCATAAACATGTCTGACACATCGGTTCGTTAGTAGGAGGGGGGGGGAATCCATTGCTCCTTCTTCCCTCCATTCGTACAAATTGTCCGTATACTCCTGGTCGTAGTATGGATCATCACAGCTGCAGTCAAGTTCATATTCTACTACAACCTTAACAGCCTTAAGAGCACCCCCTGTAAAAGCGGTAAATAATTATACGTCATATCGTTCTTCAGTTCGAACATGTCATCCATGGATTGTAGCAACGATGGTTTCATCAGCGTAGCCAACATGTCGAAACCTTCTTCTCTTCTTTCGACATTCGTGCAAACTAGAATCAGGCCGTAGAGAACCGTGCCTTGATGTGACCTTTATGTGCAGTGGCTTTTAATTGTGCCACCCCTTCCTCTTGTTTGTCACTCCTTCTATAGTCAAAGAATGTAGTTATTCCTTCCCGGTACAAGGCCTCAGGATTCCCAGCTTCACAAAACTCTATCATGGCCATGGATAAACTTCTTACCGCATCATTGTATCAGTTGGTAGGACGAAAGATGAATGTACCTAGACGACAGAACTAGTTCTGATTTCCAGTGGGTTCTAAACGCGTTTGATACCTTCCCGAGATGTGCACCAATAATGAAGCTCGACCTTGCGACGCGTAACGTGATATTTGCCAGAAGTTCGTCGGGTACATTAGCCAAGGAAGATACACTTGTGTTGTTCGCCATGTTTTTTGGTTTGAAGAAGACAACTTAACATGTTCCTTTGTAAAGAGAAGAAAAAAATTCAATTGGGTTTAATGGTTTGAATTAACGAAGGGTTTCAATTAATGCAGGGTTTCAATTCATGCAGGGTTTCAATTAATGAAGGATTGCAATTCTAATTTAATTGATGTGATACAAGGAATATAAATGGAATGACCAGAAACGTTAAAAGTGAAAAAATTCAGAAATGGTAAAACATTGAACATTCCCGCCGGCGGAAACGTTAAATTTTTTGAAAAATCAAAAAACTGAACATAGTTGTCCCCAAGAAATTAGTAGTTTCAGATTCTTAACAGTTGTCTTTTGACCTTTTGAATGAATCTTTGGTTGAACCTACTTATAATCTATTAATTTGTAGTTGTCCACATTATTTTAGTATTTTAATCATGATTTATAATGTTTTTGTATTAAAATTGTTGCTTAATCAAATAATTCAAAGGTTTGACATCACTATAGTCATCAAGATGGTATAAGGTTTCATATAGTGTCAAATGTTGTCTACGAGAAACCATTAAACCGAATACAAAATTCACGATTACTCATTTAAACTTTGACGAAATCATCATTCACATATTCAGAATCACTTTAATGTAATTATCATTATTTATTTTGATATTTGCTCTAATAATCCTCAAATATGGAATTACATTATGTTTTTATTTCCTTAAAAATGGAGAGGAGCGTTGAATTAAATGCTTCCCTTTTTTGGGGGCTAACGTTAGTATTTTTGTTAATTAAATATCCTCTTTTGGAAGAAAAAACGAGGAAGAGACATTGAACTGATGTAGTACTTGTACTTGAGTGTACTTATGTCATTAACGTAATTGGTATTTGGGAACTCACGTGTGTAATTTTAACTCGCAATATTGAGGAACTATAAACTTCCATTCAATATTGCAACTGTTCGGTTTTCTTAATCGATTACGCTTTTTAAATCCTTTGGGCCTATTTTATTGTGGGCATTTATTACTCGATGGGCCTATTAAGATGTTTCCTAAAGTTTTGTTCTTAATACTGATTCATTCGGACGTAGTTTCTAGTCAGGTGGACAAATTTTCCATGAATAACTCTGTCGAAGACAACGATTCGTGCATAACTCAATCAACTTTTTTATAATAAAAACTTTAGATTCAATGAAATTATTTGAGATTACCAACATGCATGAATTGAAGACGTGAGATGTTGTGAGATGTGACCTAGTGAATTTATTTATACTGAGATTACGAACATGCATGAATTGAATTCGCTCAACTTCCGAACAGGCATGACTTGAATTTCCCTTCAATTTGCACAATTTAAACCCCTACATTAATTGCGATTAATTGGATTGTTTAAACCCACTTCCCACTTTTTCTTAAGTTGTCTTCACCAAAACGGAAAAACTTCTGAAATGATGTCCGAAAGAGTTTCTCTGAATAATCTACTCAACCATCTCCTCCAAGAAATCTATCTAGTGTCGCCAATTCGAAGTCTCGAAATCCGTTCTCCGACATTCGAAGTCTCGAACTCGTGTCAAAGGCCTTTAAGAAACACGCCAACTCTAAATACATTCTCGGGCAATGTTCGTTGGCTAAAGTACTTTATTCTCTATGGAAGCCCAAACAGTTAAGACATTTGTCCCATCGAATAAGAAGATTTCGCAGGGCTGGAAACGTTGAAGCTTTGCACCGGATATGCCTCGAAAACTACTTCTCCCGAACAAGTAGTGAAATAAAAGAGAAAGAGGATTCAAACAGTTAGCAGACGTTGCAGACAAAGGTAACAGAGCAGCAAGGTATGTCTATGGGTTGATCCTTGTTTGCATTGGTGGCAAATTGAAGCAAAAAAGTTTCAATATCTTATCTTGTTTTATAAAACCCATGTTGTCACACACGATGGAGGAGACCGGAAAACTTTGGGGAAGTATCGAGGACGTTTTATGGAGGTGTAAACTGATGGCAGGACAACTCATAACAAGCTATATTCGAGACAGTTGCAATTGTGGGACGAACAACTTGTTACAACGTGGTTGTGGTTGAGATGATTATGACGATATGTTCGATAAGCTTATTTCTACTTCTACCGTATGTCACATTTGTTTGTGAGACCGTGAAATTACACTTGGCTTATCCTTCAGTCGTTGAACTTTTATTTATGTTTATGCTTATATTTATGCTTATGTTTATGGAGTGATCAAGATGCATTTGATCCTTAATTAGGACTTTGTTGTTTCTCTCATGTTTCTATAAACCTTTCTTACTTTAATGTTGTGATTTATTAAGTTGGTGATGTCTTTGTGATGGAGCAAATAACATAAAACTTAATGCGGTTATAACATTACATGTCTAAGTTGTATCAGTTGTCCAATTGTCATTCAAACACAACATCTCTAAATTGTACCAGTTGTCTAGTTGTCATTCTAACACAACATCTCTAAGTTGTACCACTTGTCTAGTTGTTATTCTAACACAACATCTCTAACTTTTTAGCTCAAGAATGGCTACATAAACGTATTAGAAACGTATACACAGTGTAGGGGGACGACTAAGCAGAACATATAAGCTCGGTCGGGCTCGGGATCGGCATTGTTGGCGCTTCGATTTTGCATTTTAGCTCGGCGAAATTGAACGAAATTAGGGATAACTGGGTTGGAATTAGATGGTAACTAGCGCTCGACACGTTGGTGAGAGTGGGGGAGGTGATGAAAACCTTCATTTTTTTTTATTAATTGCTCATTAAAGGGGAGAAAGACTCTTTTTGTAATTGCACATTTCATTTAAATGAGAGATGACACTAATACAAACACGATGACACTCAACTTTGAAGACACTTTCAAAGTGGCATTTCAGCTGTGGACTCCAATATTCATGGATTATAATTCCCAAAATACACAAAATTCTAGACTTTTAGAAAATCTCTTAATTTTTGTGGACTTTTCCCACCAATTCAGTATAATTCTCCAAATATAATTTTTTTATTGTTTAAAACAATCTTTGAACTTTTGGTGAAATTATTATCCACAAAATTAGCATAACTCTCCAAAATAAAAAATTATCTCAAATTTTGTGGATTTTATTTGCCAAATTAGCGTAATTTTCTAAAATACAAAACTATTGTTTTACAAAATCCATCAATTTTATGGAATATTACCCACCAAATCATCGTAATTTTCCAACATAAAAATATTCAAGCGTTTTACATATCTCTTATTTTCATGGACAATCATCTAAAAAATCAACATAATAAGCATAATTTCGCAAAATACAAATTTAGTGCTTTAGAAAATCTCTTTATTTTCATGGCCTATTTATTATCCACGAAATGAGCATCATTCCCCAATGAAAATTCTAACGTTTTAAAATATTTCTCAATTTTTGTGGAATATTATCCACCAAATAATTAAAATTTTCCAAAATATAAGCTATAGTGTTTTACAAAATCTCATAATTTTGACAGACTATAACCCACTAAATCAACATCCTTTACTAAAATACAAAATTCAAGCTTTTGAACATATCTCTCATTTTAGTGTTCTAAAAGAGCATAATTTCATGAAATACAAAATTTTAGTGTTCTAAAAGAGCTCTTAATTTTATGGACTATTACCCGTCAAATTATCACAATTCCCAGAAATACATAATTCTAGACTTTTATAAAATATCTCAATTTTTTTTTTGAACTATTACATATAAAATCAATATTATTTCCCAAAATACAATTTTCTATTCTAGTCACTAGAACATCGGACGGGAGTTATCACTTGGATACAATTTGGATAGATTTCTATTTTATGAATCCATTTTTTCCAGAGATTCCAACAACTTCAATGAGTAGCTAAAGAAAAAATTGATCTCATGTTACCTTTTTATTTTGGGTTAACGATCTATTTTCCCTTGAAGTATACCCATATAACACTAGTTCCACCCAAAATTTGGATCTCTTTCTATTTCCCCATATATTGAAAGTTTCAGATCTAATCCCCGAAGTTAAATATGCGTTTACCCACTTATCGAAAGTTATAGAGCTCATTCCACAAATTCTAAATTATTGTTGGTTTACTACTGTTACCAAAAATCTCTTTGAACCACCATTAAACCATTTTTTTATGATTAACCATATAAACCAGTTATAACCAATGAACGAACTAATTAAAATTAAAAAACCTCTCTCTCTTCGGTGGCCTCTCTCTCTCTCACCATTTCCTTACCCAAACTCACCTCGACGAAATCAACTAGAGCTGCTCCGCGAACCTCTGAATTCATCAATATAACAGAGCTGACATGTTTGTGTTCCTGACGGTGTGAAGAAAGCTCTATTTATCATTTCATCTCTTCTTGATTTTCAATTCTATTTCTCTAACGAAGATTCTTCTTCCTGTGTTCTCGTGACTCTACTTTCTGTAACTGGGCTTTTCTCTCCTTTTATATCTGAGAAAATTGCCTCGATGATCACAAAAATGATGAATTTAACATCATCGAAACTGGCCAATATGCAATCACGAATCTAAGAAATAGGTATGCGATTAGGCATATTCTCAACAGATTCAACACCAATAATTTGCTTTTCTATTTGGTAATTTAAGACCATAATCTAAATATAAAATCTCAATTATGTCAACATAGAATAGGGATGACTAATTCCGTTGAAATATATAAGACCATCTCTATCAAGGAGTTCCTAAAATGAGTATCTTAGCAATATTGTATTAATATTTACCTAAAACTCTTTAGTTAAGAATCCCATAATTTTATTTATCAAAATCCTTCTCCATTGGTGGTTCTTAATATGAAGTTCTTAAAAAAAATTAAACATTAAAATTAAAAACAATATAAATATTAAACACATTAATTAAACATTAATATTAAACATATGACGGATAGTTGCAACAGTTGATTAGACTATACGAGACTCGAATTGACGGGATTCCCAAGCAGTGGTGGCTAATCGGAATCGAATCTCTAGAAAGGAATCGCCGAGAAAGAGATGAGCCGAAGGTAGAAGGAACGAGATCAGCAGACGAGGAATTGTTATCGACTCCAGCTCCGTCAGAGATGAATCTCACCGGAATATTGTGCGTTCATGGCTGTAAAGGACAATACAAACCGAAGAATCTGGGACGAACCCGACCGTTCCCATTGAGTTTCCACTGCATCCATTGTTCCAGAAAGGCTTTAAGAGAGCCTTGACAGCCGCCGCGGAGATGGTCGGAGGTTTCCGCGAGGAAGAGGAAGACGATGATGGGAAACGGTGGTTATAAAGAGAGAGCAACACTGAGATTAGAGAGAGAATTTGGTTTACTTTTGAAATTGAAAATGTTAGTTTTGGTTAACTTCTAGTAGGTTTTTATCGGTTGAATTCATTTTATGTTTTAAATAGAGCTGGGATTATTATCCGATCCGAACGATC
>OVAU01001595.1:0-14380 GCA_900406315.1 Biscutella laevigata subsp. laevigata
TTTAAGTAGATAAACCCTGTTTTAATAGAATAGATAAAAAAAAAAAATTCAAACTCCGTATAAGCGAAGAAATTGAGAGAAACAAGGGAAGAGTAGGTCGACACGTGTGTAAAATCACGTGTTCTCCCGTGCGTGTGGCCCTTAATCTTGGCGCTAATCTATCTTAGGGTGATATAAACCCTCGAAAGGTGAATAATCTAATGTAGTATTTAATACGTTCACACTATTAATTATTATTTGACTTATGGATTAACAAAAAAAAATGAAAAAAAAAAAAATCATGTACCGACGCTTTGAACTTTGAAGTGTTGAAAATTTAAGGTGTAAAAAGAGAGTGCAAGTGATCAAATGTTACGATGCTTTGTTTAATCTGAATTTATAATTGGTGACTTGCGTTTCACGATGACAAGATGCTGAGAATGTAAGTGAAAAATATCTTCATCATCATATGATCTAACAGTTACATGCTACGACTACGTTTAGTATTTTTTTCTTATAAGAACTGATATCTAGTATAAAAAATTATAGCCTTCATATTTACGTACTTACCCTTGGGTAAGCGTTAGGTCAACAATACATTAACCAAAACAATATCCAATATCTCTTAAAATAATCAAACAAAAATCCCTAATAGGGGTGGGCACAATTTCCCATCCCGAACCCGTTTCCAAAATTCTCGTCTCATATATTCTCGTGTCCCGATTCGGGACAAGTCTTTGTTTTGAATTATCAACTATTATTAATTTTTACATAAAATATTAATATTAGAATTTAATTTTATTTTACATTAGCACATTTACATTTTTTCGGGAATTCCACCCCGTTTCGTCCCGTCCCGTATTTTAAATGGGACAAAACGGGACAAGTTTTTCATTCCCGAAATTTCCGTCCCGTTCCGAAATCCCGTTTGCCCACCCCTAATCCCTAATAAGAATTATTTGTAAAGTTGTTTTTTTAAATGATAGCACAATATAAATGAAATCAGGTTAAGAGTTAAGCAGCATTATGTGTTTAATCTATTGTCCATCTAAAATCTGAATTTTATTTTTTTTAAATAAACAATTAATGATTATATTATTTTTTTCTGAAAACCATTTTTTGTCCGTAGATAATATGAAACAAAATTTTCAGGTAAACTAAATTCGAACATCTTTCAGAAAATAATCAAATTGGAAGGTGACTTGAAGAAGAAGAAAACGGAAAATGAGACGCAGTGCTCGGTAACCGCCCACGTTTACTTCGTAAAGCTTCACACAGTTATCAATGCACCTCTGCTTCTACACACACACATGCTTCTTCCTTCACCTCTACATACGTTCCATATATATAGAGTTACATGTACTCGCATTATACACCAAATACCCCCACTTGTTATATCTTTCAATCTTTCACATCAACCAGTACATGAAAAATGTTGCCATACATTGGACTCAACAGCTACCAACACCAGTTTCCTTCACCGGAGATGGAAATTTCGGAGAAGTGGAAGCTTTCTTACGGACACGAGGCTACTGCTCCGGCTTGTCCTCGTTGTGCATCCTCCAACACCAAGTTTTGTTATTACAACAACTACAGTTTGTCTCAGCCTAGATACTTCTGCAAGGGTTGCCGTCGTTACTGGACTAAAGGCGGTTCTCTCCGCAACATTCCTGTTGGTGGAGGTTGTCGCAAGAGAAGTCGCAGTAGACACAACAGTCACAAAAGGTTTGGTCGGAACGAGAGCCGGCCTGATGGTCTAATTAACCAAGATGATGATGGATTAGACTCCACCCCTCCTGGTTCTGAGATTGATTTGGCTGCTGTTTTCGCACAGTACGTGAATGACCGGAGCCCTTCTAGTACAGATTATACTACTGGATCCGATCAAGATTCACCCGTAACAACAACCACTTATGCATTAGATTCCTTGAACTGGGATATCTGCCAAGAAACTGTTGCGGATCTTGGATTCTACGGGGAATTCAATAATCTAACCGAGAAGACTGGAGAAGATCAGCAAAGTTTTGGTCAGTTTCTCCAACAAGAAGATAGAGAGGAGATCTTTGAGTTCCAGGGTTTACTCAATGACAAAGAGATCCAAGAGATTCTGGAATGCTCATTCTCAGAGGAGCCAGACCAGTTAATTTCTCAGGGGAGCTTCATGATCAACTCTGATAACTGGAGTTCAACAGATCTTACCAAGTTTGGAATTTGACTATGAAGATCTCTTCTTTCTTTTAATTCACATATACTTTAATTTATTACATATAGAAAACGTTATACTAAATCTCATTCTTACATTGTTCATGAAATTATATCATACATGAACGATTCCACGATATAGGAATCGTGGGGTAGATTATACTGTATATTACTCTTGAATAATGGAATACAACTTACAGCTCATATGTTCTTTCGGCAAACCAGGCTTCTAAACTTCTTCTGCTTTGCCTTTTCCTCTCCTTTCAGTTTTTTATTTTGGAATAAAACCTGTAAAATTTACAAATCTTCACTATTCATATATGTTAAAAAGCAAAATCTTATACAGTTCTACTTATGGTTCTGGTATAAAAGAAGGAAATTTTAGTTTGCATCTCTATCGAAACAAAAACTGTAGTTAACAGTTATCATCTATCTTTTGTTTGTCCTCGCATACTAGGGACCAGGAAAACAATACATATAAAACGACTTCATGTGGAAAGTCGAGAAAATTGAGTTTTGGGAATTTTATTCTGTTTCATTATCTGTATAATTGTCAATTTACTTTAACATTGCAACAATCGATCTTTTCTTGGTCCTGAAAATAACCATTTATATACAACAAACGACTTGCCTGAAAATAATGTTGTTGTGCCGCTGTTCATAAGTACAGTGCTGTTTATAAATACAATCGATGTCTTAGCTCACGACTCTGTTGTTGGATGCCACTTTATGCTGCAACCAACACTTTAGATACCAAATGCTTGGTGTCTCAGTTGGTAATTAAAGGCTAAAGATATTGTAAACAAAAAACGGAAGGAAAATGTATCATATTTCAGGTTACCTTGGCTTTTGATTGGATGGTACTGGTTGACCGCTAAGGACAAGATCGATCGCCAGGCTTAGATCCCTAAGCACATATAACATGTTAGGTTTTACTATATAACAACTTCTCTGAAATATATTAATAGCAGTAACATAGATAACGTACCTCCCCGTCACTGGTACGGTATTGCTAGGCCGGGAATCATCAAACTGGCCGTGATAGACCAGTTCAAATGGCCTACGACCATCCTGTTCCATTTGACAGGCGAAAGCAAGATAATACAGAGTTAATGAACATATCACAATTTTCATAAGAATTAATTGATTGATACATTGAAAAAACCTCATTTTATAAATACTCTCTCAACCCAAAAAATGGCTTTCTTGAACTTATATCCATAATACTATATTCCAAATTTGTGAGTTAATACCTACTTTAGCAGATATATCACAGAATAGACATCTTTCCTGCTATTACACAGATATGAATCACAGATTACCTTCTTATATAAGAAAAACTCAGGGGTACAAACAGCTCCAAATTCCCTTGCAACCTCTTGAGACTAAGGTAAGAGAGTAAATGCCACAGATCGTATGAGAATATGAGTAAAATCAGCAAAAAATGCTGAAAAGGAATAGATAAAGGGTACCTCATCGTACAAGTAAGGAAATGGGTACTTGAAAGCTTTTGCATCTTCTGCCATAAACTCTGGCCCATCCTGTGAAAGGAAATGAAAATGGAGCAACTATATAGAAAGCTTATCTTAACAATAAGCACTGACACCAGAAAGTCACAAACACAGACCTGCGGATGAGTTACTACTGAATTTGAAGATATTGCAACAACAGCAAGACCTTTCTGCAGAACCAGACAATATATGTTACTCGCTGCATAAATTATTCTCTTATAGCAAAATATACAGGTAAGATTCCATCACCTAATGAGTCAGAGCTATGGAGAGAAGAAAGAAGCAAAAGTTTGGTACCTTCATATAGAAATTGCAGAGCTTTACAATGTCTTTCTTCAAGTGAATCACAAACGGGCAATGATTGCAGATGAACATAACCTTAAGAGTATAAAACACAAAATTACAACGCTGAGAAAAGATATAAAGATTGTTAACAGAAAGCGGTGAAGATACTCACCAGTAAAGATGGATACAGTTCAAAATCATCTAATTTCCATAAGTTTCCAGTGAGAGGCTCCGGGAGCTAGTTCGCACAAAACACCAAAAATTACTTAGATTAGAACTTCCTCGTTATTCGCTTTTTAGGTGACATACATAGTATAGGCACACCTCGAAATCGGGAGCCCTGACTCCCAACTTTACTCCGCCTGACTCAGTTCTGGCAGCACGAACCACGACCCGCCTCGGCAATGGTGCATTAACTCTCCGCCGCAGATAACTGAGGTCCAGTCCTTTCGAACGAAAGAAAGATGAATTTTTCCGGGAAGAGATTGCTAATGCGCTTAGTGAAGGAAGCATAAATGAAGCATCGGATGCCACGGCGGTTACGGCGGTAAAGGCAGCCATTATAGTCTGTTAAATGTTTCTTCAACTGGAGCCACAAAACACGCGTCATTATCTCAGAGATACGTTAAAATTGGGCCGATGTTTATGAGGCTAAGCCCATTTTAGGAGCCCAAGGAATAAAAATCTTCGGAAAGAATTGAACCGAAATGCTATTGGTCCAGAATTAACAATGACAAATTAAATAGATAGTTATTTAATTTTTGAAGTCTAGCTTCTAGAACAGAAAGGAATAAATCGATAACGTAATGTCTTACCTTAAGTGATTATTTAAATATATGCACCAACTAGAGTGTTTCAAAATTTATGATAAAAAATATTGTAATGAATTAATCCATGATAATATATTTTTGTTTCTAGTGATGTAGAGGTGATGTAAGTAGTTTGATTTGAAATAACTTGGAATAAATTGTTGCGTATGTAACTAGATATACAAAACAGTGATGTTCAATATACAGTATTGTACTAACAGAGCCCATGATATAGTAATAAGGACCAAAATTGTGTAATGTATGGAGTTAATATTCAATTACTACTGAAGATAGAAACTGATAAAACAAGATAAAATAATAATATAACAATTTTTTAAAAGTAGGCTACTTGGTTATAAGTTGATTATATTTGATGAATATTCTCTCTTTTAAGTCGTCTATATTTGGTAGAAGTCTATTAAGACCCTAATGTAATTAGGGTCATGGTTGGGAATTAGGAGGACTTCAGATGCTAATGTAAATTCAAATTATATTCTAATAAAAAATGTACTTTATACGTTTATACTGAAGAAAAGCTAGAGTGTTAGAAGCACCACAATGCTTAAATACAAAATTAGTGTCTCTATGGATTAAAATAATAATTTATTATTTTGGATGAGAACTGTCTTTTATATTAATTTTTTATTTAGGGAAGATACAACTCTTGTTTTTTGGATGAGAACTGTCTTTTATATTAATTTTTTATTTTAGATACCCAAGATTTATAAGCGTTGGACATGGTCTTATAGATCTACAACGATCTTTAATGTACAATTGTGATTTCTGAGAAATTAGATGATTTTGAAGCAAAACAAAGCTTGAAATTGTAGGATAATATAAGATAAAAAAAAATATACATATATACTCTAATTATATGTATGTGATGTATATAATGGTGGTGCAAATGATTGGATTCATGAATGAAGAGCTGACAAAGTCATAGTATAATTTAAGAAAATGAGAAAGATTCCGTTAATTTCATCCTCGCATGCCTTATGACCAACCAGCACATCTAAACGGAACCCTACAGCCCAAATAGTCAATATCATTAGTTTTTTCAACTCTTTGGTTAATCGTTAAGGTTCTTGATCACCTTTATATTTCTTTTTTTTTTTAAAAGCTTTTTTCGAGTCTAATTTTGTTTCTAAAATTTTTATATTTGTATAAGAATATCTAATATGAAAAAGATGAAAGAACTTTAAGGAATATATAATTAATATAAGTCAGATTATTACTGTCAATAAATTTTAAGTTGGAAGCACATGAACTTAATATAATATCAAAGTTCAATCTAAATAATTCAACCCAAACGGTTATCCATTCGAATCAAAATTGGTACATAGATACTTACCTCATATCCCATAGTCTATAACCAAAATAGTAATTATTTCAAAGAGACGCTAAAATAATATTTCACATCGAAAGTTGGAAATCATTATCCATATTGAGATAAAAAAGAGTGGATCACCATCATCATCATTATGATAACCTAGGGAATCTAATTAAGCGAGTAGTTGGTTACTGTTTTCATGCCTTAATCAGGTATTATCTAAAGATATATATAATGCATACTTAAAAGAGTATTTATATAGCCATGACGGTCTTTGCTGTTGAAGTTTACTTGTCTCCGCTTCTAAACCACAACAATAATATTACTTTCAATCCTAATTATTATAACCGATTATTATACATATTAAAAGTTGAATGCCTTTTTATTCTTTTTAAAAACATTTCCCTTTATATTACAAAAAAGATAACATCAACTTGATAAATTTAAAGTCAAATCTATCATTTGTACTTTGCAGTTTTGTACTACCACACTATTATATAAATATAACACGGATCTTGTGTAAAGAGAGAGAGAAAGGATATAGATTACGAAGAACATAGAGAGAGAGGATCATGAAGAGAAAGAGATACGAGATGGAGAAGAAGACGAATAAGACAGAGCTTCAAACCGCCATTGAAGAGCTTTCTGTTTTCGTCGTAACTAAAGTTGAAGATAACAGTGAAGCTACACAGATACCGTTGAGGCCACTTCTCTCCTTTTGCAGCTTAATCATCCAAGTTCTTGGTCTCTTCATTCTTTTATTTTTCTTGAAAATAATATCTAAATATCATTCTTAATTAGTTATTTCATTAATTTTAATTTCTTTAAGGAATCAGAATTGGTCACAACTCGATGATTGTACTGAGAGCTGTTTATGTTGTGGTGATTGCAGATAAGATAGGACCGACAATGGCTGTTCTTAGACAAGACATCCATCAAAATATTCAGGTAAAAGTATGAAAGATAGGGATACAACTTCATGCATGTAAAGCCAATACAAGACCCTTTATTTTATTTTATCTTCTTTATTGATTGAAACTCTTCAACAATATATTATATCTATTATGCAAAACAAAACAAAAATCTTGAGCTTTTATGCTGATAAGAACATCCATATACATCTCCTCATCAGTGCTTTTGTTTTGGTTAAAGAGGTCTTCAATTTCATCCTTGAATATAGTCTTTTATTTAGTTGCTTTCTTTAGTCAATTTTGAAATGACTTTTTTTTTATATAAAATTGGGGGTGATCTAGCTTATTCCCTTTCTTTCCATTATCAGTAGTAACATGTGTTTTATTATTTATTGAAATTGGTGGTGTAGAGATTAGAGAAGGTTTGTGAAACAGATCCTTGTGTTTACTCCAATTTGGTTGGGATTCTGAAGAAAGAAAGCATAGAAGGAACATCCAAGATGGTTGCTAGTTGCAGTAGAGCTCTTCTTTGGCTCACTAGGTATCTATTTATTCTATTATTTGATTATATTAAAATTTTCATCAACTAATTATTAGGATTGTACTCTAATTAGTCTAATTGCACCATACATGAATAATTGATCTTTCATGCATGCATCGACATCTAATTATTAATCAGTACTAGTTACAATGGACTTATACAAGCAAAATATATATATATATATATTGTCCTAATTATTGATATGTGAATCCAATAATTGTCACTATTATTTTTTTCGCATTCACATAAATGTATACATGCATATATATACAAGTATTAGTCTACTCCATGTAGTAATTGGACTTAATTAATCATGAATCCTTTTACTATCTTATATATCACAATATAGGACAATGGATTTTACAGCGTATTTACTAGGATTGTTGTCGAAAGAAATGTCGTCAAAAATGGAAGAACTTGTAGAAGAATGTTATATTGCGACTTTAAAACCACATCATGGATGGATCGCATCTGCTGCTTTCAGAGTATACACCATGATCACCCTCCTTCATTTCTTATAATTAGTTCTAATTTGTTAGCTAGGGTTATAAATTATATATATATGTTTTGTGATATCCTGATCATATGGAATAATGAAGGTGTGTTTAAAGCTAGTTCCTGACAATAAAACGTTCATGGAGGCGATCGGTGGAAGAGAAGAGAACTATGAGACCCTTAGAGAAGACATTGATGCCTTAAGCTCATTACTGACACCTATTCTCAAAGAAATCTACTTTGTTCTGGTAATTAATTTATTACCATTAACATGTATTTATCTCTCTATATATATATTATACACTGCTATGTTTTTTTATTTTCGTTTTAATTTGTTTGGTTTTATGTATTTATTGATCATGCATGGTGCTTCATTTTCTATCTCTTTCAGGAACAATACGGGTTGAACAAGTTAAAATCAATGTAACTGATGGATATATCGAAATCCAATTATTTCATGGATTTTCGTTAAAATATCTTTTTATAATTTAAGAAAAAATGTATATATGCTTGTATATTAGTTCGTGTACGATTCATTTATTTAATCATCCGAACTATAGTAGTGATTTCTTCTTTCTAAGTTATGTTTGTAAATATGCATAATGTATAACTCATATATATATGGATGCTGAAAAAAGAAAGTGTATGTGACCATAAATTCGTTTACATAGTATATATATATGTAGTATATATGATGTATATCATTTGTAAATTAGAAAAACATTATTGGGAATTTTTGTATGCTAATTCTACATATTAGACAAGAAGTAGAAAAACTATATTCGCAAAGTAGACAGAACGTGTATATGGACTGAACTTCTTTTACTAATTCTCAGTTAATCTATTTTTCTATTGGATTTCATTATTATTTTTTTTTTTTTTTGTCAAATATTGGATTTTACAAGTAGAAAACATTTTTCGAAAAGTAAATATACGTGTATATTTTTTTTTTTTGATAAAGAATACTTGAAAACATTTGCATAAATATATCGTAAATCGTAGGAAGCATATAATACGTTAATATTTATGAAGCATATAAATAAATAAGTTTGTAATTAAGGAAAATGATGAGAAGAAATACATTAAAAAAACATGGACCAAAGAGGTGCATCTGAGCTTAAAGCGTTTCAGGATCTCCTCCAACTCCAAGTCTCTTCTTCGCTCATGTTGACAAGTCACAACATCTTTCCGAAGTATCTTATTACTGTTGAAATCGTTATTTGTCCTTCAAACCTTCGATCTTTGCTCGACGACGAATAACAATCACTACGCTGTTCACGTCAACGCATTTAAAGCAGAACTCTGCATTTGGTTTCTTTCTGGGATCCTTAGAATTCACCGGAAAACTGAAATAAATCCTGTGAGTTTTGTTTTTGGGTTCCATTGATTGTTTCTGAAATTTCAGTCGGGTTTTATTCGAATATCCTTTAACTCTTTGTCGAGATTGATCTTTAACGTCAATGATCTGGGTTCCATCAAAGTCTGCGTCTTTGTGTCGATTCTCATTGAAGAATATTGATGATCCGACGTGTTAATCATCCTAAATCTGATCTGGGTATGCTGAATCTGCCTCATTGGTGGTCTCCAGCCCTGGATTTGGTTGTATCATGAATACTTATCCATTTGGATCGAGTAACCTTAAGGGATTTCCTGCGTATCCAAGAGGTGGCGATTTTGATTTAGAGTCAGGAGGAACCGTTAGAAAATCTAGAAAGCCGAAGAATTCGTTTGCGAAAATGATCAAATCTTTCGGGAATCGCCTTCATCACTTGTTCAAATTGCACCCGATTCTGGTTTTCATCATTTTCGTCTCCTTTGCGATCACAGTCCTCATATTTCTATCTTCTATTTACGAGAACCATTCTCGATCAACGGTCACTTATAAGAAGAACGATTTGGAAAACGATGTTTATCCATTTCCCAATCTGAAAAACCTCGTGATGGTGGCTGGACATTCTGTTTATACCAGTAGTAATTGCGGTAAAGTTGATAGGGAGGACTCATGGTTCTTGGAGTCTTATCAGAAGAATCCAGGTCAAGCGGCAACATTCTTGAGTCATATACAAGAAGGCGTGGAAACTGCAGCTAAAGATGATGAGTCTTTGCTTCTATTCAGTGGAGGAGAGACTCGTAAAGATGCAGGTCCTCGAAGTGAAGCTCAGAGTTATTGGGCTGTTGCTGAGTCTAAAGGATGGTTCGGTGAGTCTAATTTCTCTAACCGCTGTTAGTTTCTGCTCTTTATTAACTTGACTGTAAAATGTAGTCTGATTGTTTGGATCGTTATATTGGTCAGGCAAGGATGAGGTGAGGTCAAGGGCATTGACGGAGGAGCATGCCAGAGACAGCTTTGAGAATCTTCTTTTTAGTGTGTGTCGATTCAGAGAGCTCACTGGCTATTACCCACAGAACATAACAGTAATGCCTTTTTCTTCTAAATTTCTCGCTCTTTAGTAAGCAAAAGGTTTCTCATTCTTGTGCTATCAATTTATTCCTCAATGCTTGAATCAGGTAGTAAGTTACGATTTTAAAGAGGAGAGATTTGCACATTTGCATCGTTCAGCAATGGGGTTTCCGGAATCAAGTTTCTTCTTCTTAGGGACTCCAGCTTCTCTATCATCCAAAGAAGGCGCTCTAAAAGGCGAGGCTATGGTTAGAGCTCAGTTTCGAGAAGATCCATATGGATGTGTTGGTTCCCTTTGGCGTAAGAAGCTCAAGCGTGATCCTTTCCACAGGACTATACCTTACCCTAATGGTTGCCCTGAAATTGGAGAATTGTTCAGGTACTGTGGTTCAGCTCCTTTTCCTGGCTCTCTCCCATGGAATTCTTCAGCGTCAGATCTATAGTAGAGTTGCTTAGAGGAACCATTACATGATCAAGAGCTTGATAGAAACATTTTTTCTTTTTACTTTTATCAATGTTTAGATTAAACAGAAAGCAAAATTGGGAGTTCAGAATCTTTGTATTCAACTTTCATGTACTGTCAGAACACTGAGAATGTTACTTGTATCAAATGCAATTTACCTGGAATAAAATTTATGAATTTCTTATTCAATAATAAAAAATCTCTAATATCCACTTTTTATTTTGATAAAAAAGACACAACGGTATTTATCATCTCTGTTCAATCGAAGCAGCCTGTAGACAAAGAACACAACAGAAGAAGAAAAACAAATGGTAAAGAGTAGTTGTGACTACAGCAGAACTGGCAGTTCTCTTTTTCTTAAAACGGTTTGGTGTTCTGAGCGTTGGGTTTAGAGGTAGAAGACGATGATGTCCTGGTTTTGGCAAACTCGACCAGGTCTTTGAAAAGGATATCCTCTGGTTTGTCATCTTTCTTTGGTGGTGTTGTAGCAGCAGCAGTAGCAGAGGGGGTTGCATTCAGAGAGAGTTTCCGGGATTGTCCCACGAGATCATCGTACGAGGAATCAGAACCACTGGTTGAGTGTTGAGGAACACTATTTTGCTGGAAGTATTCTTGCCTCGGGTTGGTTCTAACAGACATTGGTGGTGGTAAAGTCCTGGTTCCTTCAGCATCCCATGGTGCAGGAGGCAACTGCTCACTTTGGTCATACACTGGTTTGGTGAACAAAGCTTGCTCAGGGGATTTACTTCGGGGAACTGGATCATCGAAAATAGGAGCAGAAGACTCTCGATTTGATGAATGTGAAGTACTCGGAGGCTTTACAGTCTCCGAGGTTCCTTGAGGTTCGTAGACATCACCACTGAGGAAGTCCGTAGCACCAGAGTCAACATGTACTGGCCTCATTGTAGGTGGTGGAGGAGGAAGAATAGGGTTGAAATTCCCTTGTCCAGTCCCTCGTGCATTCTCTCTTTTCGACCTGCAGAGATGAGTTCAGTGAAATCAGTCAATCAAAATATTGGGATTCAACTAAATGAGCAAGGAATGGGCATTACCTGTGAGCCAGCTGAGCAAAGTCATCGTCTGACTCATCATCGTCATCATGGTTGATGCTAACAAGCGGTATTGGGGTGGGACCTGCAGCAGGAACAGATTGTACTTTTGCCTTATCATCATAGTGCTGAAGAACGCGCTGCAAATTGTCGTTTAGTGCCAATCCTTGACACAGAAGTTCCTCATCTCTGAAAAAAGAAAGAAATATCTCTCTTAGTATCACCAGTAACAAATACTATCGAATAGAGGAAACAACAGGAGGATGAAGGAGAAAACAAACGAATCCTTACGAAGTAGTGTTCACCAGAGTCATTACACGTCTTTGATAGGTACGACATTGCTCGACCAAGTCAACTATAAGTTCTTCTTTTAAACCCTGTGACAACATTTAGAACAGTGAGTGTTTCAAACCAGATCATATAACAGAGCCATAAAACCTAAGCATATAATAACATTATACCTCTGGATGGCTTGGATCAAGAGCCCCAAGCATGTCCATCAAAACATCAACTGATCCCTGAGCGCTTTGAATCTCTTCCATGCTGAAAAATGAAGATACTAAAGTCTAGCAAACAAAATGATTGGATAAAAAGCGAGTTTTGAATCTCCAAGAAGAGTGTACCTGAGTGCAGAAGCATCACCACTTTGCAGAGAGGCCTGAATAGCAGCATCTTCATCTGATGGAGCCGCATGAGCAATAATGGGCTGAGTCTGGGGTGGGGTAAAGAATGGTACACTGGTCTCCGTTCGAGGAGGGAATTCAATTCCAGCAGACTAAAGTTTTCAATAGGCAAAACCGGTTATCAAAAACTTTGATACATAATAATTAATGTTGTGTTATAGTACATTAAAGGCTCATGGACTACTCTACCCTGAGTTCATTATAAGCATTGTAGTACTGGGGATATCTTCCACCGCTTCCACCAAAAGCTTCTTGCCATGTATCTAATAAGCTAAGTATTTTTTCCCTCACGCTCAAGTCTGGCTACATAAGTTGGTAAATTTCCAGGCTAAGCGGATTTGATAGTAGAACTGAAATATAACAAGCAGGTGAGAGATGGTAAGTAAAAGAATAAGTAAAAGAACCTTTTTCTTCACAATTTTGACCATATCAGGCAAAATATCACGGTCAACAATGAGCTGGTACACGCTCTCGCCACAATTCTTACTCAGAGTTTCCAAAGCCTGAATCAATCCCCAGAGTATTCATGAATGAGAGACGGTTAGAAAGTTAATAAGAATACATAGCACTGCATCCAACAAGAAATCAAAATTAGCACTCACATAAAGAGCAAGAATCTGCACTTTGGAATTTTTACTTCCTAACCGTTTCTTGAGCACCTTCACTGCTTCTTTAGCTTGACTACAGCGACAAAACAAGGTAATAACAGTAAGCATCATAGCCTAAATTCAATCCGATACTGAAGAACTTCATCGTTGTTCTGAGAGTTAAAAACATATCAAACGACGGTACCTCGGATCCATATTGATAATGTCACACAGTTCAATGTTGATAGCCCAATCTGGACCAATCAGCATATCATTTGTTGCCCTCTCAGCACAGGCAGCTGCATTATTTGCCATTGCGAGACACAAATCCCAGAGTGACAAGTTTCCTATACGTATACAGGTTTTGAAACACCAATATAAGCTCTTAATTCCAGTTAGACCAAGCAAGTTCAGAATGTAACAACAATCAAACACTGCATCACATTACTGGGATCAGACTGTTAAAGCAAACGATGGCTGTCACATTTCACATATGATTAGACCAGATCACGAAGCCAGAAGCATCAATTGTAAAACCAAACCATTTCCAAACGAAATCTAACTGAAAATCCTTTACAGAAACCGATGACGGATTAAGCCAGCAAACTACAAAATCCAATCAACTGGAAATCAAGGTCACAAACAATTAAGAAAGTATGAATCAAAGTCTAAGCAAGAGTTAAGGAAAAAACCCTCATAATGTGTATGCATCTGTAGAAAAAGACGAGAACCGAACGAACACAGCATAACAGAGATCATAATCAAAAGCAAAAACCTTTACCTGTCTATAGACTCTAAAATTGAGAACAGCTGAAAGACCGAGCGACGATTTCGGCTTCGCACGATCGAGGAGAAGATGAAACAAGGGTTCTCGGAAAAATCTAAACTTGTATTCGAACACGATCGGGGGCCTTAGCCGTCCATAAATCAACTGCGACTTCTTTGTTCTATTATTACAAACTTTGTCTTTTGGCTTTTGTCTCACTATGCTAAGGTAACCAGTCGGTGACGCACATTAAGAATCTTAATTATTATTTCGTAAAATATAATAAAGTTTAGGTCGTAAGTAATGATCATTAACCACTATAATACCAAAAGTGTCATAAAAGTCATGCCACTTGTGTGTAATAATAT
>OVAU01001597.1:0-14377 GCA_900406315.1 Biscutella laevigata subsp. laevigata
AACAAAAAACTTTTAGAAAATACGGACTAAAAAGTGAACCCACGCATAGCGTGGGTATTATCCTAGTTAGAATAATGACAGATGGCCTCAACAAAAACTGGCACGCCAACCACAAGGTAGTCACGTGTTGAAGCATTAAGGGACACGCAGCAACAATGAACGAAGCAAGCTAAGAAGAAGTTCCTCCGGCTGCCGTTGAAGCTTTGCCCGCCGGAAACAATGAACGAAGCAAGCTAGGAAGAAGGTCCTCCGGCGGCCGTTGCAACCACCGGTCAGAAACTCCACCACTAAAAACTCGACAACACCACCATAGGCTCGTAGAAACCATCGAGTCTTCTCTGTTTCGGTCAAAAAGACACTCCATACACCACATCCGACAACAGTCATGAAGTCATTGATGTCGGGGATTCAAAAAACCAACGAAAGCTTCCCCGCACATCAATCCTTCAACGTGCAACACCCAAAAGCTTACAAACACTGAGAAAAAAACGCTTTCTCTTGTTGAAAAAAATCTCTCTCTCCTAATCTCTCTCAGATTCAAATCTAAGACAGAAGGTGAGAACTGAGAGGCGGAGGTCATCTTCTCCGGCGAGTGGTTCCTCCACATGCACCGCGCTAAGCAACCCGGCGACCCACCTTTCCCCTGACCGTCTTAAGCTTTGCCGACGGACTGTCTCTCACCTCCTTCGTTTGCTCGGCGGAGCAGAGATTTGTCTGGTGGTCCGGCGCTTGGCTCCTCCTTCTCTCTTTTGGCCGGTGGCTCAATCGTTCTCAACCATCACTGAGTTCTCCGTCGTTTGCCCCGGCTAGACGTCCTCCTCCTCCTTCTCTGGTAAATGGCCTCCGACGGGAGCTCCCCTACTTTCGTTTCTGTCGTGTGGAGTGCTTCGCCGGTCGTCTTTGCGCTAGGCGCGACGAGGCGGGTTGGTGGCCAGCAAATCTTCTCCCGGTGAAGTCCTCCTCTGCTTGGTTTCGTTCAGCTCAGCGGCAAGTCGTCATGACCGGCTCAGCCTCGTCCGGAGGGGTCCCGATTACGAGCTTGAGACGGTGGTGCTTCTTCAACGGTGGGTTTGTTCTTTTTCAGGCTTGGTTGCTCTCGGGAAGGCGTTAGAGCTTCGATGTCAGGGAAAGACGACGTGATGAACCGTCAACTACCTGTGACGAGGTTCTGACAAGCTCCCACAAGCTTCTCGCGGCGGCGGCGGTCGTGGATCTGGTGGCGGCGGCGGCTACAATGTCTCCTTCTTCTCTTAGGATTAGGGTTTCACTGTTTTAGGGTTTGGGTTTGGGCCTTGTTTGATTTTAGGTTTGGGCTTTGTGTGGGGCTTCTGTTTTAGCTTATTTTAAATCTTTTTGGTCTTTATCTGCTTCTAGTTCTCTTTGTAATTCTGTCAAAAACAACAAAAATGATATAAATTCACCATTTACAGCTTATACATAGACGGGCACTTTTAATATCGTTTCTTGATCAATAAAATATTTATATTTCTATATATTTAAAATATTTTTATTGTTAAATATTTAGTCATTTATTTTAATTATATATAATTTATAAGTATTTTGTTTACCTAAACTTGAATTAAATATAAGAATTTTATAATATTACGATATGTTATTTTTTTGATTAATTTTAAATATGTTTTAAACGATTAATCATCTATATATTATATACAGTTTTTGAATATAATATTAGTTTATTCTATAGATTAAATAATTTATGTATATTATTTAAATTTTGAATTTTAGCGTATACATAAACATATATTATTTTTATATATTTTTATATGAATGAATAAATTACTTATGTTCATGTTTTTTAAAAAAATAAAAACAAATAAAATAAAGAATGTATAACACATATTAAAAACTAATTAAAATGATACAATTAGATAACAAACTTTTATTATTAAATGTCATTGGTTAGTAAATGTTTTTATAAAAGTAAATAATAAAAAATATCAAATCTTTACTATTCTATTTTATTGGTTGGTAAATGTTTTTTAAATAAATAATAAAATACCGAAATTAATTTAAATATAAGTTTATAAGTGAATTATTTTTTAAATAATTAATAATTTTTTTGTTAAAGAAAGATAAGAATTTAAGAAACCAAAACAAGCACGCCTGGTTGGAAATTAATATGATATAGTAAGATGTCAAAATTTTTTTATTTATATCAAAATTTTATTATTTAATTTGATTGGTTAGTAAATACATGAGTGACATATATTGTAATTATTCTAGTAAACAAAATTTTATTTAAAATATTTTCTTAAAGATATTCTGAAGATGACACATCATCATGACATACCGGTAAATAACACATAAGGTAAGATTATTCTTTAAAAAAGCTTCTCAATTAATATATACGGGATATATGTTGTTAAGCTAATATATTTTGTGTCAATATATAATGAAATAATATAACAATAAAGGAGTTTCGTTTATAAAAAAAAAATGAAGGTAGTTTTTATTGCATTTCAATACTCTTCATGTATACAGGATCGGTCTTGAGCCCAAGCTGACCAAACATGGGTTTCTGACCCATTTTTAGTCTAATTTTCTGTCAATTTTTTTGAATTTTTTGTTAAGCCTAAATAGCCCGAAATTTTTTGTGTACTTAGACTTTTAAAATCTTGGACCAACCCTGATGTATAGATATATAAGTAATACATATTCTCAACTATACACAATAAGAATTTTTCATTATTCTCGAAAATCTTAATCATTAGACAAGTAAATTTGTTCAGGCATATACACCAAATATCCGAATAATTTTTCCAATTTGTGATGTGCTTCATTTCAAACAAATACTTAATTTTATGATATATTTTGATCCGAAAAGTTACGATGTTCAATTTTTTGAATAACTAAATTTGTAGTAGTATTCTGATTTTTTTAAATACATAATTCACATAATAATAAAAAGTAGATATATTTTTATTTATTATTTATTTACTAAATTAGTTAATACATAACTTTTTGTTATCATCACAAAAATGGCTCAGTTCAATAAGTAGTATTTTATTTGTTTATTATATATATTTATTAAATTAATGCATACAAAAATATTTTTATATTATTATAAAAGTGTGTCATATAAGTACATTTTTTTCTTTTAAAATATTATACTCATCAAATAAGACAAAAAATAATATACTATATATGATTGTGGATCAAAGCGGATATCTGATTTTCTAAAAAATATATTTATATTTGTTTCGTTTATCAACAAATATTTTAATTTTATTATTTGACTAGTTCTGCAATCTTAAAAAATCTTAATTTTGGAATTGAATCAAAACATAATAATGAATTGAAACAAATATAAATATTATGAGCATGCCTAAATTCGTGAACTCTGAATCTTTGATCCCTTTCACGTGTCTCTCCATTGCATTGTTGTGGCATATGCCATTGTTTTTTTTTTTTTTTTTATGAAGAAATATTTTTGTCCTGTCTTGAGAAAAGACAACTAAAATAACTTAACTTTATTTCAGACTAGAGATTTGTGTTGTGTTACTTTAGGGTTTATCTTTGATAGACCTACTAAGAAGAGTGGGGGCATGTTTGTCTCAAGAGCAAGTAACCATAGCTCGTGTGTGTATTGAATAGCATTTCACAGTACATAATTTGATACAAAAAAGATTCCAAAATCCTTGGGAGTTTTAGAATTTGTTGATAAGGTTTGTAAGGTCTTCGTTAAAATGCAATGGCTGATTTTTGGTTTCTTTTTTAGAAATATTGTTAGATTGTAGACATATTTCGGACATTTCTATAGGTCAAAATACTGTTTAATGCCGTAGAAGACAAGGCATCTTAGTGTGTTATTCATATCTAAAGAGTCAACGTTTTATTGGAATCAATATATTAGTTATGTATAGGCACATCAAAATATTTGTATATTCGATTTGATTCGATTGGAAAAATTAGGATACCCGCAACATTTTAGAACAAATCAAATAGTAAATTTATAATATTTATACAAATTAAGTAAATACGAATAAAAATATTAAAAGAAATGAATCGAATGGAGCAAAGCGGTTTTCATAAATATCAAAATTCGGATATCCAACATTTTATAAATTGAAACGATTCACAAAATCAAGATTTTTGTAAAAGAGAAACCGATCACGAATACTACAAATTTTTCGGATATTTTTGTTGTGCTTATACCTAACTATGTAATGGTTGCAAAGTAAAAGACAAAATCCTGATACAATCTTGAACTCTTATTAGGTTTAAATCATTAGAACATGATTGATGCAGAATTGTTCATGTATAAAGTTTGGCATTTTGAGCATTGAAAAGAGGAATCATGGGGTGTAATGTATGATGATGATTTTCTGGGTATGTGTATAATGAAGAAAAGATGATTGAGACATCATGAGAATGATGAAACAAAGCCATTTAAGCTCTCTTACCTATGACATGTCCATTTTTTTACCTTCTTCTGTGTAATTTTAGAATGTCCCCACAAAGTCTCTGTCCGTAATGCAGGACAAATCTGCCTCCACCAATAATTATGTCTCTCTCTCATCTCTGTCCTCTGCTCAGCCTCACTAACTTTTACAGTACTCAAATGCATCTATTTTCTTACCTCTCTCTGTTTTAACAGCTCCTCTGTTTCCTCTCTACTCGATAGTAATACTCACTGCTCTATATAAAGCTAACAGTTACTAGTCCAAACCTCAGAATCAGAGCTCTTTGATGCCTCTTAGCATAACTAACAAGGGCTCTCAAATGGAGAGGTTTCATGGATACATCAACCCTTGTGTATGTAATCTTTTGCTTAATTTAATTAGAAAGCTTTCATTCTCTTTCTCTCGTACCTTTGAATCTTTGTTTCTATACTCGGAGACATGGAGACTTGAATTTACTCTTTCTGTTTGAGTCCAGATGCTCTGCATTCAACTGTTTCCTTCTCTTTGAAGACATTCCATTTTTACTTCTACTTTTGTTTGTCTCTGTATTCACACACCAAGTCCCAAACAAACTAATGGATGGACATTCGGTTCATATTCATTCGGGATTCGAGTTTTTGGGTTCATACTTAGAAGATCCATTCATGTTATTTTATTTTTTGGTTTCAGTTCGGTTCGGATTCGAGTATTTTCAACCTAAAATATTAAAAAATACTTAGAAATACTAATAAACTCGAACAATTAAACTATTTTGATACAAAATATCACAAAAATACAAAAAATAAACAAAAGCTATACTGAAAATTTAATATTAAACACTAAAAACAGTTTGAAATATTTAAACATAATAATACATGTTGATTACTTAGACTCATGATCAGATTTTTCGATTTCAGATCTCGAGTTCAGTTTTGATTTTACCGTATTTGAAGTACCTTACATGTAAGATCTGTTGGGGTATTTTTTCATATTTTAATTCGGATTCATGTTGATATTTTTTGTTTCAGTTTCGGATCTTTCGCCGAAGCACTAGGTAATCTCATCACTCTGTCTTTGTGCAGTATTTGGATCAAAAAGTCGATGTGAGAAGCCTAGAAGTTCAAGGATTTGCAGAGACTCAAAGCTTTGCCTTTAAAGAAGAGGGAGAAAGCTTACAAGATTCAGTTCCATTTCTACAAATGCTGCAACAAGAAGAGCCCGACTTTCTAACCCTATTGTCTCTTCAAAACCTTAAAGAGTCTTGGAAACTCGAAAGCTATCTTTCGAACGAGGATGCTGAATTTCAGAAACTGTCATCTATGGAAGGAGTCAATCAAGTTTTGTCAAACCAAGACATGATAATCCCTTCTTCCTCACCACCACGCACTGCAAATTCAAGACGTAAGCGCAAGATCAGTCACTTGGTGGTTGCTGAAGTGAACAGAGAAAGGAGGAGGAGGAGGAGGAGGAGGAGGAAAACGAAACCAAGTAAAAACATTGAAGATATTGAGAATCAAAGAATAAACCACATTGTTGTTGAACGAAATCGACGGCGTCAAATGAACGAACATATCAACTCTCTCCGTTCACTTCTCCCACCTTCCTACATCCAACGAGTAATAGCAAAAAATGCCTTACAAGTTTTGAATGCGCATTCGTGTTGGTTTTAGATTCATTCGCTTTTTGGGGTTTCATGTTCATTTTTACAGGATCCATTCAAGTTATTTTATCTTTTGGTTCGGATCCATATTGGTTTGGATCCGTATTGGTTCGGGTCGAGGAACCGAAATACTTTAAAAACCTCTAAAGTTTGGATTCATGTATTTTTAACCTAAAGTACTAAAAATAATAATTAAACCCGAAAATTTAAACTATTTTCATTTAAAATATCACTAAAACATAAAATTGAGAATAAACAACAAAAATGTATTAAAAGTTTAAAAATTTAATATATTTTTTGAATATTTAGGTTTAAATTCAAATCTTTCATGTTTTCGTTCAACTTTCGGTTAGATTTGGGTTTGGTTCCAATTCTTCGAAAAGTGAAATTTATGATCTAATAAGTATTTTGTATCCGGTACTAGATCGATTTGATATCTTTTATTTTGGTTCGGATCCGGTTTGATTCTTTTATTAGTCGAAACCTTCAATTAGTTTTGCCCCTTTTTCCTGCAGGGAGATCAAGCGTCTATAGTAGGAGGAGCGATAAACTACGTGAAGCTCCTCGAGCAATTCATACAATCTCTTGAATCGGGAAAGAGAAGGCAACAGAATAGTGAAGTAGAAAACGCCAGTAATAATAATCTCTTAGGCATTTCGTCGAACGATTTGTGGACAACTCGGGAAGATGAAGCTTGTATCCCCAAAATCGAGGCCATAGTGATACAAGACCACGTTAAACTTAAAGTACAATGTCCGAAGAAACAAGGACAGCTTCTCAAAGGAATCATTTCACTCGAAAAGCTTCGATTCACGGTTCTTCATCTCAATATCGCATCTTTGTCTCATTCCTCTGTTTCTTATTCCTTCAACCTCAAGGTAAAACTACTTTCCGGTTTTTTCACTCCAATTAACAGAACCCTAAAACAAAATCCAATCTTTAAATATTTGGTTCTCTGTTTTTCCAAATTTGTTGGAGCAGATGGAAGATGACTGCGACTTATCATCGGCCGACGAAATAATTTCGGCGGCGCATCAGATTTTCGATGTCGAACGATTTGATTAACACATAAAAGTAAAAAAGCTGATAAAATGATCAACAAAGACATGTTCGTTTCTTCGTTCTTTCGTTTTCCAACAAAGATATTGTTTTGTTCTTATGTTATTGGACGGATTGATCAATGTTCTTAGGGTTTGGATGTCTTGTTAGTGTGGGTCAGATCTAGTTAAAGGTTTGACCTTTTTGCGTATTTATGATGTGTTTAATCACTCATGGATTGACTTTTGAGTTGACATTGAGCTCATCGACAAATAGTAAACCGTATCTATGTTTTGGTTATGCTCTTAAAATACTTATGAATGATGATGTTTTACGAAAGCAATCACTTTGTATTAGTTTACTACAAAATTGGCACTAAGACTCAGCAAAAAAAAATAAAAATCTGAAACTCGAATCCAAAATATTTGAAAGTATCATGCTCATACATGTAAAATTTTTCAAATCCGGATAAAATTTAAACTATGAAGTAGTACGTGAAAGATCCAAACTTAAAACTAGGTATTCAGTAGATATATTTTATATTCAATATTAGATTTTTAGATACTTCTTATATTTAAACGTTTTATTTTTAGTTTTATGTTTATTTATGTATTCTTTTATATTTTAATAGAAATAGTTTAAATTTTCGGATGTGTTAATAATTCAAATACTTTTAGTATTTTATGTTGAAAGTACCCAAGTCTAAATTTCGTACGTTCTAAAAGTATTTTTCGGTTCTGTTTCATATTTAAATAGATCTTCTAGTTATGAACTTAAAAACCCAAAACACGAAATAGACCCACCCACCATTTCTTGGAGCTTTGGATTTTCAAGCATTTGATATTTCCATGCACTATACAAAGAGGGGGAGGCAAATACTTTTGGTCATGATCAATATAAGAGTAACCGACCGTAATTGTCAAGAGAAAACTTGAAATAAAAACCCAAATGTTCTAAAACTTGAAGCCATAACAGTTACTTATGTACAATGTGCCGGTCGATTTTCACTAAAGATGAGACTGGCGATGCTGCAAGTTAGAGATGTAGTAGAGAATCCTCTTCTTGTCGTCAAGGGTTAATGAGAAAGGAGGGTTTAAAGATAGAGTCACTGCTTCCTCAATTATAAAGGAGAGTAGAAGAATTGCTTTCTTGTATAATGTTATTGCACTTTCCTTGTTATTCAAATATTCTTCCGCCTATTATATACACAACAAAAACTGGATCAACTCATAGAGAGTTTCAGAGTTTAAGGACCAAAATGGTAAAACTTGTTACTTACCCCACCACTCTTGCCGTATGCTAGTGCCTTCTCGTATATTATTTCCATGGCGTCAGGCATATGAGTAGCAGCTACAAGTGAAACAGAGGAAATACATTCAAGGAATTGCAAAGGAACATCACAGAGAGATTGCTCGAGTTAAGTACTAACAGCTTGTTTCGTTTAGTTGAGTTGATGAATTCTCAGCTTGGTTAAACGCAGTAACAAACTCTTGTGTCACCCAAGTTTTAGCTGATCCAGGTGAATTTAAATCTGGAATTGAAATCTCAGGAGAAGTGGTTGGATCTGGATTCACTCTTTCCTCTCCAATAGAGATCATCCAAGAATCACAAATCTCTAAAGCTTTTGTCCAGATAGCTAAAACGACAAGTGTAATAGCAAAAGATTCCTTTACCTGTCCTGCATTGCCCTGTATGCAACGGTGTTAGAAGTTTTATAATGGAAAAGCTTGTCTATACCGATGCAAAAGTTACCATCTCGCGAGCTAATTCTGTAAGGGCTTGTGCATACTGATGCAAAAGTTGAAGCTTAGTTGGAGGATGAACAATTGTTAAGCGTTGAACTTCTGTTAACAGATATGATCCGGTTGCTGGTGGTGGACCTGACACATCAGATAATGGTCTCTGTGCTTCAAGTGAACTCGATGAAACTTTGTCATTCCTGGAATCTTGCAATGATGTGTCGAAACAATCTGATGAGCCTTCCAGCGAGGCAGAAGGACGGTTTACAAGAACATACTCTCTTTCTATGAGCTCAAGAGAGTCAAGAACTGCACGAATGTTAGGAGGAAGCTATTCTGAGGGAAACGAGCTTATAAAAAGCAATAGAGATCAGACACAAAATGTGCAGAACAAACCTGCAGATGTGTATTGTCCCTCGGTGTGTTTTCTAGTTTTCTCGAACGAGAGATGTGGCATTATAATATGAGAGTTTGAGGCACTAGAAGAACTCCCATGTTTGTGGACATACTCTGCACTTGATTTAAGACGGTTTGAACTACTCGGCTGTGCGGAGGGCAACGATGATTTCCCCTTGGAGGTAGTAGAATCAGAATGCTCAATATCCAGCACTTGTCTAACAACGGATTAAGCAGAAAGTTTAAAGCTTATGATGATGAAGATTGCGAGTAGTTTCAATCAAAACCGCAGACATTACCTTGGCTCTCGAAGGAACTTGTGAGTGAAGAACTCTCGGAATGTCAAACGTTCAACTGCAGATATTTCCATGAACAATTTGAGTTGTGATTTGATTGATCAAAATGAAAAATAGACAAACAAAGAATCCTATAAAAATACTTGGGTTTCGGCGGAGAAGACTTTTGCATAGATCAACACAATCTGGATGAAGCTCATTCAAAGCATCTTCAGGAAATTTCAGTTCAGTGTCTCTCACAATGTTATGAAATAGCTGTCGATACCAGACCCCAGAGCATATTACATGTCAAAATAAGTTCATGTCCGAGGCAATTCAATCAATTCAGAACGAACCTGGATGTGGTTATTTCCATCAAAAGGTGGTTTACCAGTAACAAGTTGAAACAAAATCGCACCGGCACTCCATAAGTCAGCCTGAAACATCCATCACACAACAACAGCAACAAAATTCAGACATACTTTTGGTTTATTTTTCTCAAACTGATGAAGATTCTTCACCTTTGCATCATACTTTTGGTTCCGGATAATTTCAGGAGCCATATACAATGGAGAACCGCAAAATGTTTCAGCCATGCTCTCCGGTGTTAGAGACCTAATAACATTATCAAATCGTGGATATCACCACACTTAAGAGAACAGTTTTGGAGATAATGAGATGTAACTATCACCTTGCAAACCCAAAATCTCCTATCTTTAGCAATGGAGTTATTTCCTTCGACGACAAAAGTAAATTCTGAAAGTTGAAAGAATAACGAAACGGTAACTGATTTGTGTTTTATAATAGTCATCAAACTAAGATATGAGACTCAATGGTATTTTAGTTACTTGAGGCTTTAAATCTCTGTGGATAAAATGATTCTCTTGAAGTACTTGCAAGCCTAAAGCTACAAAACAGAACAAGTGCATCAAAGAGAGAGTCCAGAGTGTAGACATGAAAAGATCTAAAAGCAGAGTTTTGTGTTTTACCCAATTGCTTCATAAAATGTTTAGCAACAGCTTCTGATACTTTCCCATGGAGATTGATGTAACCAGCAAGATCACCTCCACTACAATACTCCAATACAAGGAATATCTTATCTCCAGTCTACAAAATTCAATACAAAATCCCAAGTTTCAACTCTAATTATCCTAAAATCATAGAGAGATTGTGACAAAAACACAAAGAGAGATCAAAGTAAAACCTCGATTGCTTCATAGAATCGGATGATATTGGGATGATCAATGGTGTTGAGAATCGAAATCTCCTTGAGAAGATTATCTCTAACTTTAGAACTAAGAAGTTTCTTATCAATCTCTTTAACAGCGACTTCTAAACCAGACGATCGGTGCTTCGCTAACCACACCACCGCAAACGAACCAAACCCGATTTTGGGGCCAAGTTCGTAGTCGCCGACAAGTCGTGCCGCCGTCTCCATCAGGATTCGGGTTTTGAACCGTTAAACTTTCGGATCCTTAACTTCCATTGGTTTCTACTTCTCTACTCACAGATTTTAACGAAGGCAACAACAAAAAAACAGATTTTTTTCCGGAAATAGAAGAACAAACAGTTTTTCGTTAACGAAAGGAGACGATTTAAGTGAAATTACAGTAAAGCAATCGACCTTTTTTTTTGTTCCTTCTTTACTTTATTTTTTTTTTGTGTGTGTTTTGATTTGTTTGTGCGTGTGGAGAATGAGTTTGAGATTTGGTTTAAGCTTATGAACAAAGAGTTTCTTACTTGTAGTCGATACGAAACCTTCAAAATTTGACGTCTTGAATCCAAATTCCACGTCATCATAATTTTTAAAATAAACAAAAAAACAATTTTAACGAGGAAAATACGTAGGAAATATCGCACATCTTTCTTTACAAGATTTTTTTTTTTTTTTTTTTTTTTTTAAANAAATGTGAAATACTTTACAAGATTTTTAACTCTTACCGCTAGACAAATTACCCAATTTTGATAAATTCAAATTATGATAAATTCAAATTCAACCTATATAAAATAAAAAATATCAAATCGAAAAATATAATAAACTAACTTTAATATAATCGAAGTATCCGACGTATCTAAATAATAAAAACTAGATTAAGATCCGGATCATGTCCGGATTTAATTTTTTACTTAATTAAATATATTTATTAGTTTATTTTTTAAATATTTTATCTTATATATTGACATTTTGAAAAAAATAATTATTTGTTCAAAAAATATTTAAACTATGTAATGATATAAGAGATAATTATAGTATCTTAGCCATCATTTATTTTTAGTTTGCAATATTTCTCTTTTTAATATATAAGATTTGAAGAAAAAATAATTTTAATGTAGATAAATTTTTATTGAAAATATTATTTTTATTTAAATAAGTTGAATTTTTATTTAAATTTTATGAGATTTTAAATAAGTTAAGTATTTATTTAAATTGTAAATAAATAATTTTTTATCAAGAATATAATGTTTAGAAACACAAAAAATAATAGTCAGTTAAAAGAATTAAATATAAATGTGTTTCTATTAAAATATAAAACTTTAAAATAAAAGTAAGTAGAAATTTATGAGTTTGACACGTGTCCTCAAGTACTTCTCTATTCATATAGGAGAAGATTTCTAAGTAAAATATTATAAGAAATTTTTTGGAATATATATATTTAAATTTCTAAATAAAGGAATAATATTGAAAATATTCGATACTCTTGATTTGAAGTTTATTTTAAAAATTTATTTTTATTTAAATCTTAAAGAAGTAATCAATTTTATTTATTTTTTCTAATTTTTTACATTTATTTTCAAGTAAATATATTTGTCTAAAAGTTTAAACAACCGAAAATATATTCTTCGTATAAAATGT
Organism: Biscutella laevigata subsp. laevigata; assembly: GCA_900406315.1. Lineage (NCBI taxonomy): Eukaryota > Viridiplantae > Streptophyta > Magnoliopsida > Brassicales > Brassicaceae > Biscutella > Biscutella laevigata. The sequence goes on from OVAU01001597.1 coordinate 12,366, forward strand.
ATGTTTTAAAATTATATTTATAAATATAATATATTACAAAATATATTTGGAATATAGGTATTTACATTTTTAAATAAAGAAATATATATTGAAAAGATTTGATAAAATATATTGTTTATTTGAATAAGTTAAATTTTATATAAAAAATATAAAAATTTGTATTTATTCTAATTGTTTATATTTATCTTCAAGAAATTATATTTATATAAATTTTTTTATAAAAATGAAAATATATCTCATTTCTTTCAATAAAATATTTTTTTATTAAGAATATAATGTTTGGGAACACGAATAATCATAATCAGTTAAAAAGAATTAAATATAAGTTTGTTTGGCAATAGATTTAAAATATTAATTTTATAAAACAAAAAATAAGTAGAATAATTGTAGGCTTGACACATAGTTTTCAATGCTTTTCTTTTAATATACAAAAGGATATAGATTATATTTATTATCCATAAAATAATAGCCCTTCAAATTCATTAAATATTTATTTTTAGAGATTTTCTGTTATTTTTCTATTTTTTTATTCTCTTACTTTTTCAAAAAGTTTGGATAAAAAATAATTAAATTAAATTAGATTCAAAAAAATGATTAAAAAATTCATACTCTAATACTTCGAAATACCTGAAATCGAACCAAAACTGAATTGAACTCAAAAATATACTAAAATATCTAAATAGTTCTTAAAAATCATATACCCATATATCAAACCGAATAAGAAACGAATCGAACTTGAAGACCCTCACCTACTTATGTTATAGAATTTCTTAAAAAAATATATCATTTTTAGATCTATAAAAGTATTCAAGTTAGTTGATTTGTACAATGATGACAAACAAAAAAAAAAAAAGTTAGTTTGAACAATAAATCTCTTCTTTTTTAATATAACAATAAATCTTTTAGGTTGTAGTCTAGAGGCTTTGAAACTGTCTCAACACACTTTTTAATTTCTTTTTACTCTAACACATTTTCTCACTTAAAATTTCAAATTTACTCCTTAACTAGAATAAACAAAACTAAACTAAACTGAATGATTATTAGTTTTGGTTCCAAATTGAGTAAAAAATACATATCTAACCACTAGTCAAATTAATTATCGCTAACAATAGTGAATTAACCACAAATCATTTACTAAATTATGTGCACTTGAATCATGTTGAATTGGCGGTGAAATTCATTTACTAAAATTAGTGATTAATACACATGTCTCAAAATTGACTGACGACAAGTTAAGTCTTCGATTCGTAACCGATTAATCACGAGTTAGGCTTTTTAAAGAGTAACGGCTGAATTATGGTTAGTAAATGAAAAATAACGGATTGTGACTAACTCGCCAAAAAAATGCTGAACTGTGGTTAAGTCGCCCAATAATTTCTCAGAACTCTAAAAATCTAAACACGAATCACCTAACCGATCATGTAGTCTTCATATGATTGATCATCGATGCATGGATAAAATGGTTAGAAAACTAATGTAAGTATGATAGAGTAGAACAAGTATTGAAATGTGTTATTATATAAAAAGATATTAAAAATGTTAAAGTGCAAAACCTCCTGAAATACAATCGACGTTTTGGTTTAATTATGTCACCATCAAAACCATTTAATTGATATAATTGACATCTATTACGTTTATCACGTTGTTCTAATGTCAAAATGGAATTTAGATATTATGTAACTAATAACAAATATATCAATACTTTTGAATGACGGGTAAAATAATGAAATTCACCCGGACGAGTTAGCTCAACTGGTAACATCACTCTCGATGGTGAAAGGTGTAAGGTTCGAGTTTTGGACGGGGAGTGATTGTTGAGCCGAAGACTGGACTATTGATATTGCATTGATCCCAGACTATAGATTTTCAGATCCGGAACTTCACTAATCAAAAAAATATATATATCAAATTTCTAAGGATAAACTATATTAGTTCTTATCTCTATAATATTATTTAAGGATCATTTTTAATAAAGTAACCTTTAAATCAGTATAATATTACATGATATGCCA
>OVAU01001598.1:0-14375 GCA_900406315.1 Biscutella laevigata subsp. laevigata
TCTATGGAGAGACTTATTCTCCTTTTATATTTAGGATTATTTATGTTTATCCAAATTTCTATTTTTATTATAACCATAATTTCCAAAACAAATTCTGATTATATTATTTTTCTTTTACTCAATATTTGATTTTTGTATAAATAACTGTATATTAATAATTATAAATATAAAAATATTTTGGATAAATAACACTATAACAAACTTAAAAAAAAAATACTCGCTATATTACATTTTAAATCTCTTAATTTTTCAGAAATAAAATACCATTACTCAAACAAATCAAAATTGAAATACATTATCTAAAAATTTTAAGATAATTAAATTTTCACTGAAATAAAACATCTTTCAAACTGATTTTTTTTACTCAATATCTTTTAATTTAGAACAGAAAATATTATGCAATTTTTAGAAATACATATTCATAAGGCTCTTTCGGAGCACAGGATAAATTAGTAATAAATAATTTCAAAGTCGTTATGTTGGAACTAATTTATTCATAAAATTAATCTTAGTAGCTGGAAATTATAGTGAAAAGTTGTAAATAATTGGATAAGATATTGAGATTCAAAAGGATTTGTTTGATAAGCAAAAAAATACAGCAGATTTATTTGTTTTTTTTTTTTTTTTGAAATTCAAGTTATTTTTTTACAAAAAAATGGAGTTCATAGCAATATAATCCATCGCTGAAATTACACTGTAATGAAATTTGCTTGCCGAAATGGTATCGTCTTCAAAATGATGTTTAATACAATTATTTTAATAAGAAATAATAGTTTTAAGATTTAGTTTTTAAATGTCGGACATAAATTATTTAATCTACGAAAGAAACTAATATTATGTTATAATTTTATATATAATATATAAATGAATAATGGTTTAAACCTATTTAAAATTAATCAAAATGATAATTTATCATAATATATAAAAAGTTGATTCAATTTTTAGGTGAATCAAATAATTATGAATTATATATAATTTTTTCATTTTTGTAAAAAATGACACATTGGTCATTTTTGTGGGCCACAAGGGGAGATGCACTCCCCATGCATGCTCAACATGGAGCTAAACAGGGTCGAATCCTGGTGTCTGAGGTACGGTCAGAAGGACACTCCCGCCTGACGATAGGACCTCGACAACTATATAAAATTAAATATAATTAAAAGAAGTAACTCAAAAATTAACAATAAAAAAATATTACAAATACATAGAAATATAAATACTTCAACTCATGCATTGTGTGGGTTCAAAATCTAGTATTGAAAATTAGGAGAGTAATCGTAACATATATTCTATATATCAATACAAATTTTATATTTTGATTATTAATCATTTTATATTTAATTTTTATAATTTACTATCTTAGTGTATTTATCCTTTTCAAATAATTAATTGACTTAGATTTAATTTATATATATATCTATGATTTATTTTGTTTATATTTTTCATTTTTATCTACTTTTATCATCTACTTGTCTCTATTTAACATATTTTTTTTATTTTTAGTTTCAAATACATATTTTTTAAAGAAAGAATATTTTTTTAAAAAAAGTTTCTTATTCAATTGTAAAACTTAGTAATCAATATCTTTATTTTAACCAAATGAAATTAATCATATGATTCATTTGCATCGTGCGACTCGAAGACCTAAAAGTTATAGACTTGATCATCACGGACGAATGCACCAGTAAGGAAGGCAGAAGCATGCTTACCATCCTCATTAATTTTTACAAATTTATGATCATCACAGTAACATAGATCATGTCCTCTTTTTGAATAATAAAGCCAACATCTGTTATAGTAGATCATATTTATGTCTAATAGTGGTTATAACACTACACATGACAAATATAAGTGTCACGGTTGAGGAATAACATGATGATTTTTCAGAGCAATGTCAAATAGAAACATTTGAAAGTTTATATAGAAAAAATATAAGGGTCCTTATTGGTTATGTTATTTTAATAGATTTGAAAGTTCATGTCAAATTCAGTGTTATTGGATCTATGATTTCAAAATCCATATTGAAATCATGTGTTATTCGTTCTTTAATTTTAAAATCCTAACAGAAATCATGTGTTATTCAATATCAAAGATTTGCATATGGATTTGATTTCAAATCAGATTTTAATGAATTTGGTGTGATTTTTAAGTTAAAAATATGAAGACTCAAATCCTGAGTTCTCAGGATGGATTTAGATAGACTCAAATATTAATAGAGCAATATCGTACGTCAAAAAGTGATTTATATGCATTATCGTGCAACTATAATATTCTTTATGGGCATCATAGATCTAATTATGCATTATTGCTATAAGTATCATCACACATCAAAAAAGTAAAACTACACGTAAAAGTGATAACATAATTATTTTTGTAAAACTATTGTTATGAGTTTCGTCACGTTTTTGTGATACTATAAAAATTTTTGATGGATGCATAATTATGCATAATTTTTGTAATTATGCAGTAATGTTCTTGTTATTAATTTTTTATAATATTATTTATTTATTTACAGGAACATCTAAATATAAAAAAATTTATGATGAAACTTTTGAAGAGTTATATAATCTCAAAATGATATTTGAAAAGAATATAGCAAGCGGTAAGAATGCAATTGGATTGGGAGATACTACTGATACTCGAACATGTGGAATTGTAGAAAATGAGCAAACATATGATAGTGAAGAGTTTTCTATGGATTTCAATGAAGATTATGCAAATATATGATAGTGAAAAGTTATGTCGATCATATAGTTTTCAAGAAGAAATGGATTTTTACGAAAAAAAAGAATTTGAAGAAGAAGTTAATAATAATGATGCTGAAGTTTTTGCAACTCAAGAACAGCAAAGAGAACAAGCCAATTAGCTCAGAGCAATAATTACAACAAATATGTGGAGAGGTTATAAGAATAGTATGATAATTAAATAGGATATTTTCGTTTCTAGTTTTATTTTATCATATGATTTTTTTTTTTAATAATTTACAGCAATATATTGCTCTGATTTTAAATTCATTGATTTGAAAATCAAATCCATTTGTTTGAATTTTAAATTCATCCATTTCTTTGAATTTTAAATATATGAATTTGATTTTCAAATTCATTTGCTTGATTTTGAAATCTATGGATTTCAATAGTCTTGGGATTTCGGATATCGGATCAGATATGGTTCGGATATTTCAGATTTCGGATCTTTCGGATATAAGATTTAAGATCCATATGCGATCCGAACTAATATCGGTTCGGTTTCGGTTCGGATCTCGTCGATTCGGATCGGATATCGGATATTGAAATGTGATCCGAAAAATATCCGAAATATTTTTCAGATCAATTCGGATCTGATTCGGATCGGGTATCCGATCCGAACTGAATAAAATATAACAAAATAATCCAAAAAAACTGAAAGATCCGAAATCATAATAGTCATTTGAATGTAAACCGGCCAAAATTGAATTAAACCGAACTAAAAATCAAAATTAACAGTAAAACGAACCGAAATTGAATTAAACCGAAACTCAAAACCAAAATTGAATGTAAACCGAAATCAATTGGAAATTAAGTGTAAACTGAACCGCAATTATATTAAACCGAAACCCAAAACCAAAATTGAATGTAAACCGAAATCAATTTTGAAGTTGGTTAAGAAGATAATTTCGGATATTGGATATTCGAATATTATCCGATCTGATCCGGTCTGATATCCTTGAATATCAAATTCTATATCCGATCGGATATTTACTCATCCGATCCAAATCCGTTCCAAATCCAAATTTTCGAATCGAATACGGATTGAATCGTTCGGATCGGATAATAATCCCAGACCTAGATTTCAATAGATTTCCAAATCCAAATATAATTTTCAAATCCATTTCAAATACCAGAAAGCAATAACCCCTATAAAGCCCCAAATTTCGGAAGGATAAGCACCGGAAGTTTCCTCGCCGGTGACGGAACTAGGGATTCATTCATCCAAAATTCGATCAAGAAATGGCTCATGCTTGCGTCTCCACATCGGCTTCTTCTCTCAGATTCATCTCCGCAAGTCTCAACGGCTTCTCTTTCGATTCCCCGAAGCTTTCTCTCCCTCTCCAGTCTCTTCCTTCAAGGTTTGGTCATTTTCCGGTTATCTTTCACTGTTATTTCTCTTTATTCTATGGAATATTAGGTTAATTTAGGGATTTAAGGGACTGTACTGGTTTTGTTTGCAGAAAGACGAAGAAGTTAGTTAGGAAGAACTCATCTCCTAAGGCTGTTTATTCCGGATATCTATCGACGCCGGAGATTCCTTCTCCTCAAGGAGTTTGGTCCATAAGGTGAAACTTGAAATTGATCGATGTTCGATTAATTTATGAACTCTTTTTGATGGATTTCTGTTTCTGTGAAGAGATGATTTACAACTTCCTTCTTCGCCTTATTTTCCTGCGTATGCTCAAGGACAAGGACCACCTCCTATGGTGCAAGAGCGTTTCCAGAGTATCATTAGCCAACTCTTCCAATACGTACACGAAATCTCTCTGTTTAAAGATTTTCAAAGTTTCAATTCTTAGTTTTCTTGTTAGTGAATAGTTTCTTTTGTTTTGATCATTTAGAGGATTATTCGTTGTGGTGGTGCTGTGGATGATGATATGGCAAACATAATCGTAGCTCAGCTTCTATACCTCGACGCTATTGATCCTACTAAGGTGTCAGTTGTTGTATAATTCATTGCCTGGTCTTTCTAGATTTTAATGGTTTTCTCAGGATTCTGATTGTGATTTTTCTGAACAGGATATTGTCATGTATGTAAATTCTCCTGGTGGATCAGTTACTGCTGGTAATAACCCTTTCTCAGCTTACTTTTTTCCTTATGATCTTAAATATTCTCATCTGTTTCATTTTTGTTCTGTTCGTGGTTCCATTGTTAACAAGTTATGTATTTGTTCTGTTCGTGTTTCCATTGTTAACGAGTTATGTATCTCTCAATTTCCCAGGCATGGCGATCTTCGATACTATGAGACATATTCGACCTGATGTGTCCACTGTTTGTGTTGGTCTAGCTGCTAGGTAAAGCTTTCACTATCCTTTTACTCTCATTTATGAATTGGCTTTTAGGATTCTTCGTAAATCGACAGTTTCTTGTACGGTTTTAAGATTCACTTTTTTAGTGTGTTTAGCTGATCTTTGTGTTGGATGCATGACCAAAACTCCTACCACTCTATGTCATCATTTCTCGAAGACGTAATTTTTTTCTGTGATATGGGTTTGAATGGATGGTAATACCTTCCTTTCTTCTGTGTTGGTTTCTTATGAACAGTATGGGAGCTTTTCTGCTTAGTGCTGGAACCAAAGGTAGTCTCTTAGTCATTCGCTCATAAGTAAAACAGTTTTAGTTAAATCTCTTCTTCTTCTCTTCCAAATGCGAGCTTAGCTTTATTTGTATCTTATAACTATAGGAAAAAGATACAGTCTGCCAAACTCAAGGATAATGATCCATCAGCCGCTTGGTGGAGCTCAAGGTGGCCAAACCGATATCGACATTCAGGTCATTCATCAACGCCTTTTTCTTTCATCGCTTCCAATGTCTTAAATCTAACCGAGCAAGTTCATAAAAATGAAACCAGGCAAATGAAATGCTGCATCACAAAGCAAACCTAAACGGTTACCTTGCGTATCACACTGGTCAAAGCCTGGAGAAGATAAACCAAGACACTGACCGTGATTTCTTCATGAGTGCTAAAGAAGCAAAAGATTATGGACTCATCGACGGTGTCATTATGAACCCTCTTAAAGCTCTCCAGCCACTTGCATCAGCTTAATCGCCTGAAGGTAACTGAGAGATTTTCCATGAAATATGCTTTAATTGTGTAGATGGAAAATCAGATTTGTTTGAAACAAAAATTGATCTTTAAGCAATGTTTTTTTATCAGCTTTTTTACACTGTTTAGCTTTCGTTTTCAAGATGGTAATGGAGTGAAAATTGCGACTGTTATTTTCAAACTGAAAGTTACAAACCCACTAACTAAAGTCTTAATCCTGAGTTTGTCAAATTTATTAGCATAAGGATTAGTAACTAACTTTTCTATTGAGTTATTACCTGAAACTAGAAGACCTTGAATTTATCTAACATTCAATATACTATTATATAGTATTATATACTCAGGTGTTTTTGTGATATAATTGAAATATAGATATCAAAAGGAACTTTATTCATGTAATGGTCGAACACTAAGACATGTTTGGTCATTCTTGGTCATCGTCATTATTCTGATTAATATTTGTTACCAACTTGTAGTAATCACTATTTTTTAATTCAATTTTTTTTTTCTTGAATTATATTAAATTTAAAATAAATCTTTGCAGCAAGACGACTATAAACGTGGCTGCCAAACACACTTTCTAAAAGCTAGCTTTATATATATAATCCTCTGTTTCTTCTAATCCAAGCAATAATCTCTTCACAATTTTCTTCATCTTCTCTCAGTGTTTCATTCTTTGCCATTAACATGGAATATGAAGAAACTCACAAGACCTCAAGAATCAGGCGATTGTTGATTCCACCATTTCATATGATCTCCATTAGTCTTCTAAGCCTCCTCGTCCCTCTCTCTTTCCTCTTCCTTTCACGTCTCTCTCACTCCTCCTCCGTCTCCGGTTTATTCTCTGTTCTTCACCAAGCTGATGTTGGAGTCTTGTACACAATCTCTTATCTCCTCATCTTCTCCACTTTAATCCACAATCTCTCCGGAAAACCACAATGCTCTGTTTTTCATTCCCGTCTCTACATCTGCTGGATCATCCTCTTCATCGTCCAAGCTTGTATCGCCTTCGGAATCCAAGGAACAATGAGCACTATGTCTCTAAATCCAGACAAAAGCTTATTCGTTCCGTCACAAGAAAGATGGGTCTTGGTGAGAGTAATGTTCTTTTTGGGCCTACATGAAGTGATGCTGATGTGGTTTAGAGTCGTGGTTAAGCCGGTGGTGGACGATACGGTTTTGGGGGTTTACGTGGAGGAGGAGAGGTGGTCGGAAAGAGTCGTCGTGGCGTTTACTTTTGGTCTAATATGGTGGTGGAGACTAAGAGATGAGGCAGAAAGTTTGGTGGTTGTTGGAGAGGTTAAACGTAACCATCTCGAATGTGTGAACTTGTGGATGTATTACATTTGTGTTGTGATTGGTTTGGTGAAGATCTTCAAAGGGTTTTTGTATTTTGTGAATTTCTTAATTTCGAGCATTAAGAGATCGAGAAAAGGTTGTGAATTGTGTGTCATTGTTGATAATGATCATGTGTAAGATTTTTGACATTTTACTCCTAATTGAATTTCTTAAGATTTTTCATTCAGTTTCTCAATAAAATAGCTATAACATATCTTTTATGTATTAAAGTAAAGCATTTTGCTTAAGGGTTAACACTAGATTCATTTTGACTTTAAATATTGTTGTGCATGCATCATTCTCAAAATAAGACTTGAATTTCTTACCTAATGTCATTATCATAAATATTATAATACTACATCTGTTTATATAAGTTTTATGTGCTTCAGATTTTTCAAAACATATATGAAATACTCAGTTTATAAAAAATCACATTCTAAAAAGTCTCACGTAGACTATAAAGTAATAAGAGAATATGAAGAAATTCTATAAATAATTTAATATGCTTAAAATATTGAACTATTAAAAACTTGATTTAGTCGACATCCAAGTTACACAATTTTTTATTTTGTTTATCTAATTTGGTTGTTAAATCAAATAAGTAAATTAATAAATATTTAATATATACATTTATAAAAATAAATATTTTTTGATTTAATATTTATTAAAACCAAAAATATATAAAATATAAATATTTCATCCCACACATGACGTTGGATCAGAATTCTAATAAATATTATTATTTCAAAGTACATTAATAAATTGTAAAATATTAACAAAAATTAAATGAAAAACAATATTCAAATAATTATTAAAGTAAAAACGTGAAAACCATTCATGGTCATAACAAATTGACCTGTATATAAAATTATGTACTAGATTCCACATATAATTATTAAAAAATTTAATACCAATTAATATTAGTATCCAATACAAAGATACGATATTTTAAAATTAAATAATATTTACATAAAATTGCTCATTTATTGAATATCACACATTTAAAATTAAAATATCACAGAATTTTTATTTTGAAAACAAATCATTAGGATAAAATTTTAATGAAATATTAAATAGCAACACACATTTGTCTACAAAACCAATAAAATATAGGGATAATAATAATAACACAAAATCACTTTTATTAGTCAAATTTCAAATATAAGGACGTTATTCAAGCGCCAACTCAATATCAAATACATATAGTATTATATATCTAAATTAAAAATTTCCTTGAAATTCTCATATTACTTTCCTTACAAATCATGCATATTCATCCATATAATAAATTTCTTTGTTTTATTTTAGTCATTGTTTTTAATTCCTTATTTCTTATATAAACCTTGTATGCATTATCTACCAACAACATCAAAAAGCACTCTTAACCCCAAAAAAAAATCAGAAAGACATGAAAATAAGAAGGCAGAAGAAGCTAATGGAGAAGGTGAATTTACTTTACAGTCTTCTCTTATTTCTTCAGAACAAAACTTTAACAAATTTTATTGTTGAATTTTGTGTAGAAAAATCCTGAAGATGGTGAGGAATTGCCACCCAAATTGAATCAGGTAAAAGAGAAAGATTTCTGCATATTTAATGTGAAAGAGATGAGAAATTAATCTGATATATATATTTTGATTAATCTGGATTATTTGAGCCGAAATCTGACTAATTTCAGGGATATACGAATTCGTCGGGGACGAAGGATATTTGCGTATCATGTTAGACATCTAAGTTTTAATGACCGAATAATCCTCTAATCCCATCGAAACTCCATAGAAATCTGATAAATATGCGTATCGCAAAGAAATGTTAAGAATAAAAAAAAATTAATACCCCTTGAATAAAATGATTATTAATTCATAGAAAATGGTGCTAGTTTTTGCAATGACCAAATTCATATTCAAGTTTCTCCATTTAACATTCAAAATCATTCACATGTTTTGATTAACAGAAAACATTCGAGTTGAGATGTAGTCCAAGTGTTGGTGCTCATTCTTCACAATATCAGTTGCTTGCCTTAACTCGGTATTGTTTTGAGAGTTACAATGGAAGAGCCAACAAGAATATGCTTCTCTTGAGAATGAAAAAACCACTTCATCATTTCAATGGATTCTCTGATAACAATACTAACAAAGAAGATTATAATCTTGATAGATTATCAAGTGTCAATCTTCCATTAGTTGAGCAACTACCAAGATCCATTACATGGGTCTACACGGATAGGTTTGTTTGTTTTCTTCATACTAATTTCAACAAAATCAGTCTTATACAATAATGATCTTGAAAATGTCTTTAACATAAATGTGGCAGTAATAAGCTAATGGCTAAAATAGATTCGGTGATTGGTAAGAGACAAATGTATTATGTTGGAGGTGAGGCAATGGAATTGAGTAGCATTAGCGAAGGAGATGAAGAACAAGAGGAAGAAGAGGAAGCAACGGTTAGAGAAAAACACAAATTTTCAGAGGATGAAGATCGATTTATATGGTTAGTTTCTGAGTTATGTTCTTGATTATCAGGAGACCATTTATGTGCATTCCTTCACAACTTTTGATTTTTCTTACAAACAGATTTATATTAGGGGACGTCGATCAGTTATTCGGTTTGGTTTTGTTCGGTTTGAGTTATTCGGTTTTTAAAAATATGTTCATTCGATAATAAAATTTATTTTAATATATATAAAATTAAAATTGTATATACATTTTAATTAATTTTGGTTAAACCATTCAATTTTAGGGAATTCGCATTCGGATTGGTTCTGAAAATTTGGTATATAATTTTTTATATCCATTCATATTTTGACGAAGTTTTATTCGAATTTGGTTTGGTAAATTACCATTTTGTTCGGTAATTATTTCCGACCCTAGTTTGATCCATAATCAAACATTGTTAATAACATTTTCAAGAATTTTGCAGGAATATTGGACAGGAACGTGGTTTGGAAGATCTGGTCGTGAAGAATGCTCTCTCCAAATTCCTCGAATTAGAACTTTCAGATATTTTGGTGATAAACTAAATTGAATCTTCATACATCAAAGAGTGATGTTTCACTTTCTCCTATATTATCTTCCTAATGATTATTGAAATGTTTCAAAACTTTCAATGTAATGTAGGAAAGATACAATGAGCTCAAGCTTAAGTATGTAAGAAGTCTTAGAGATGCTTCTGATCTGATCACTCCTCAGATAATAATTAGTCTTTTTCAAGTTACTGCTGATGTGTTCTTTTGCCGTCGTTGCTTGGTAAACTTCTGAATCTTTCTCTTTCTGGTTCGAGCTCGATATATTACGAATTATGAATTGTTTAAATGTTATTTTCTTCTTCTTCTTCATATTCTTAGGTATTTAACTGTTCTGGGCATGGAAATTCTCTGCCTGTGATTTATGCTGTAAGCTTGAATTTATTTATTATTTTTTTGTTTTAATTAAGTTATATATTTTAGTTGGACAAAACTTAAAGTAGATGACTTTGGCTTGTCAGAGAGAAAAGAAAAAGTCTGTTTCTTTTGAGAGTAAAAAGAAATGCAGTAGGAAATGTTATCTCAAGAAGGTCTCTTTATCAAAAAGGAAAAAGAAGAATCATGTTGTCTTAGCTACGATCCCAGAAACTGAAGAGTGTGTAATGATTGGTACTAATGAAATAACAAAAGACATTACAAAGATGTCTTTGACATCTCAGTGGACAACTGTGGAGAAGGATCTTTACTTGATCGGAGTTGAAATCTTTGGAAAAAACAGGTAAAAACAAACTAAAATTCTTCTAAAATCTAGAATTATACTTACATTTTGTATGTGAATGTGTTTCTTCTTCATTCTTGCAGTTGTTCGATTACAAGGAACTTACTTGTGGGGTTTAAAACATGCTTAGAGGTTTACAATTACATGCGTGAACAAGATCATTGTGCTATGTTATTACAACATAACAATGCTTCACAAAAAGATAATAAGGTAAATAAATAATGTAATATTTTCTTTAAGATCTACGAGCTTTCAACTCAAACACAATTTGCAATGAGTGGATTGGTTCACTTCACATATATATTGTTCAACTTTCTAATGTGCGATATCCTTTGCACGCCCTCTCGAGATAATGACACGTATAACCATTATTCTCGATAATATCTCATTTTTAAGATCCATTTTGGGTTAGATAAATTGAGTCATCATCTATATCAACCAATCAATTTTGCTTTGTGTGACAACATGTGTTCAGATTCTGATATGATATTAAGATCTATGAGTTTTCAATTTATAACCAATTGATAATAAATAGATTGATCAATATCATTTATATTTTGTTGAAGGTCCTTTCATCTTTCTAACGTGAAATATTCTTCACAGTCTTCATGACATATATGTTATATGAACATTCTTACTCAAAGTTTCCTATACATGTGATGATCTCATTACAGGTTAACAAAGAAGTGTCTAGAAAAATGACAAAGTGGGCACGTAGAAAAGCTTCGAAGTATGCTCATTATCCTCTTGCTCTAAAGAAGACAGTTCATGGAGAAACTAAGACTTTTAAGCAGTACACACCATGCAATTGCTATCCTATTTGTGGAGATCAATGCACTTGTTTAGCTAATGGAAATTGCTGCGAGAAATATTGCGGGTATGTCATTAATCATAGCTAGGCCTGTGATTCGGTTTGATATTTGGTTCGGTTTATTCGGGTTTTCAATTGGATTACCAAATTGGACCGATTAAAATTATATGTTATCAGTTATTTCGGGTATTATAAAACTTAACAAAACTATTTTGGTTTAACCATAGAATTTCGGATCGACTCGGATAATTCGCTTAATTTCAAGTTATTCGATTAGGGTATTTTTCGGCTAATTTAGCTATTCTCATTTAATTGGGGTAATTTGGTTTAATTTTTATAACTAGAAAAAAATATTGGTTAACCGATTGGTTCGGCAAGCTGATATCGAACGCATTTCAAATTTTCAGTTCAATAGTTATTGATTGATAACCGAAATCGAACTGAAAACCAAAAATTCCAGTTAAGTTCGGTCATCTTGGTTTGTTCTGAATCGCAACCCTAATCGTAAGAGATTATTCTCCTTCCTTAGAATTGTATGTGAATCATAAGTTTTCTAAATTATGATTTCAGGTGTTCAAAGATATGCAAAAATCGTTTTAGAGGATGTAGCTGTTTAAAGGGTCAATGCATAAACAGACAATGTCCTTGCTTTGCAGCTTCTCGTGAATGTGATCCAGATCTTTGTCAGAGTTGTTCGCTTAGGTATAATTTTCTTTTCATTTTAATTTCTCTTTACAAAGTTCGATGAATATTAATTAAGTTCAGATTTGATAGATGTGGTGAAGAGGATCTTGGTAAGACAACAGAACAAGGTCAATGCAAGAACATGCAATTCCTCTTAAAGAAAGATAAGAAGGTATAACTATCAAACTTTTAAACTATACTTAGCTACTATTATATGAAAAGTGTTTAATTAAATTGTCATTCTTTTTGTTTACCGATCTTGTTCACTTAACTAGATCAGCATTGAAAAGTCTGGTGTTCATGGATGGGGTGCATATTTACAGGTAATCAATCATGGCTTTTTATCAGTATATGTAATGGTTGGCGTTTGAGTTCGGTTTGGATTCATTCGGGTTAGCATTTTTTTTGTTCATGTTTAGAGGATCCATTTGAGTCATTTATTTATTTTTTTTCGGATTCGCTTCAGATCTTTCTAAGTTCAGTTGAGGTATTTTCAACATAAAATACTAAAAATATTTGAAATACTAGAAAACTTGTCATCTTCATTAAGAATTACAAAACAAATAAAATTGAGGATAAAATATTAAAACGTAATAAATATCTAACAAATAATATTAAACATTTAAACTATGTCAAATGTTTTAATATAATAATTAATATTTAATATTTAAGTTTAATCTTTAGGGTATTGTTTCAGATTTCGGGTATGGTTCGGATTTTAAATTGATCTGAAATATCTCACATTTAGAATCCACTCGAGTTCGGGTTGATATTTTTTGGGGTGGGTTCAAGTTTTTGCGCAGCCAAATAAACTTTAATTTAGACCATTGTAATGGTGTGGTGATATGAATTGATATGATCAGCAACCTGTAAAAAAGAATGAGTATCTTGGAGAATATACTGGAGAATTGATCACTCATACTGAAGCAAATGAACGTGGAAGAGCAGAATTTCAGCTTGGTAGTTCCTACCTTTTTACCTTGAATGATCAGGTCATTACTCTCTCTCTCTCTCTCTCTCTAGACATTTTACAAAACCTGTTCTCATTAAAGAGTAACATGTTCTTCTTTACAGTTCGAGATAGATGCTCGACGTATCGGGAACAATTTTAGATATCTGAATCACTCGGCAAAACCAAACTGTTATGCTAAGGTACTACCAAAACTCATGATTTGATCTACTTTTCTCTTTTATATAGAAATTTCACTGATTAATTAATATATAAATGATGCAGTTGATGATAGTGAGAGGAGATCATAAGATTGGAATGTATGCAGATAGAGATATCGATGTTGGAGAAGAGCTTTTCTTTGACTATTGTTATGGACCTGGACATGCTCCTTGGTCTCTTGGTCGTACTTCCAGAACCAGAAAGACTTCTTCTTCTGCCTCTAAAAAAACTCGTTAGATTCTATTCTCTGACTAAAAAATGGGAACAACAAGGGCATTTTCGTCTTTTTGTGTTAGTTTGAGATCTTGGATCAAGGTCATGTGTTTTATTTTTATTTCGTCGTCAAAACCCTTTAAAAATCAAGATTGATCTGTTGAGACAATTATGAGATTTTCCCCGACTAAAACGTTATGGTCAAGATCAAATATTTTTGTCTTTCTAATTTTATTGATTCACATTTATGTTTACAATTTCCTCCTTTTTTGTCATATTTCCTCAAGTATTAGAGAGAGCACATTGATTCTCATAAGAAACAAGGTTTAATTACAAAAAGAAGAAGAAAAATCAAGCCAAATGTTGCTGTTGTTCTTCATCTTCTTCGTCCTCCTCCAAATCATTATCTTCTTCTTCTTCAGAACTCAATGAATCTTCTTCAGATTCCTATTAAAACAGAACAACCAACATTAAAAGTCAACATAGTGACATAGATACATGATAAAACTAATGTTTTCTTGGGGAGCTTACGAGGTATTGATGATATTGGATAGTCCTCTGAATAGCTGCGATGGTTTGAATGATAACAAGCATAGGCAATAGTATACCAATTGCCTTCAATGCTAA
>OVAU01001599.1:0-14371 GCA_900406315.1 Biscutella laevigata subsp. laevigata
CCAGGCTTATTAATATTACTCAGTTGACCAAAAAAAAAATATGTATATTATCTTCAGCAGTATACAGTTTCCTGCAACTTACTGCTACAACACTATGGGTTGTGCCAATCTAGCCCTTGTAGTGCACCTCATGAAGGGAAGTCTGTAATGAGAAATAGAAAAGAGAGCACATCTTGCAGCGACTGCATACGTATCTGGAAGGAAATAAGAACCAAGCCGAATAGTTTTTGTTGCAAAATAAACCAGTTACAACGAGCTAGAGTTTCCCTAGGGTTGTATAGAAATCATCATTTCTACTTTAGCTAACACTCAGACAAGAAGCAAATCTATCCTTGTTTTGTATTCTCTTGTCTTTCCTCATTACCTTCCATGTTAACAAGATGCCACAACCAAACCCCCAAGCTCCAAAGAACAAACTAAAAACGAATATATTCAGAAGGACAGATCACAAAGAAGTTAAAAAAATGTTGGAGTAGGGTATCAAGTATTCTTTTTGATGCTTGAACGCGAAATTTTTGAATCCACAGTGTGCAATTGGTCTCGAAGATCCTGGTTTTCCTCAAGCAACCGGTTAAACTCAATAAGAAATCCTTCAGATTGCTTCTGTAGAGCAACTGCACTGGTCTTTTCCGTATGGATCTCTTTAGATCTTACCGCAAGCTCAGAGGCCAGCTGCTCTTGCCTTTTTTGAAGAGACATTATTTCCTCTTTTAATTTTTTGACTTCCTCTAAAGCTCTGGCCTTTACACCTTCCAATCCTGCTCCTTCCTTCCTAATGCCCTCCATGTTCTTCCTTCTTAAGCGTAGTTCTCTCATGTAATGATGCAGCCTGTCTATCATTAGTCCAAGGAACAGAAAACCACCTGGAAGAAAACACAACTAAGGTTTACTTTAACAATAAAATAGAAAATTCCAAGGCACAAAAGAATTATAGGATCCTTCCAGAGCCAATATGTTGGTAGAAGATTGATTCAGAGGAGGAAAAATAGCTAAACAATTGCATCTGCAACTACGGTTTACCAAAGCAGGAGACATAGTTCCAAGGCTCGAACAGAAACTGCAAAAACAGATTTCAAATAATAAAATCTTATGGGACTATATGAATCCCTTCACAGCTAATTTGATTGAAGTAGGTTGAATCAGTGGAGAAAAAGCAGAGATAAATCGAGCATTCAAGAGCTAAACCATCAGTGTAGCAAATTCCAGAGACACCTATTTACCTATGTTATGCACTAGTAAGATCCATGATCACTATTATTCAAGAGATTGGACCACAGATACACTCCACATAATAGTTTCCAAAACATTACACAGATCTTTAATTATCAAACAGAAACAGAATTCTTGTTCAGAATCCGGATCCAAGATAAGAAGCAAAGAGCTTACCCATGAGAGTCGATTCAAGAAGATGTTTGGCCATGATAACCTCATCAGTCGGGTTCGTCGCACCGTCCTCGGCCCAACGCTTCTGGATCTTCATTATACTATACACGCTCGCCATCAGAACCACAAAAACCGTCGCGGAAACCGTCTGAATCACAACCGGTCCACGACCACGCTTCGCACGATCCAGGCTCATGATCAACAGCTTCCTAATCGGCGTCTTAAAAGAAAGCGCCATTATCACCGCAACCTCGGAAAGTACAACCGCGAACAATAATTGCAGCATCTTCTTAGATCAGACGCGAGAATGTGATCGTCGTTATATGGTTTCTGAAAATTTCACGAAGAAATCAATTCAACAGCGATCGATATGGCTTTCCCGTCGGAAATTCGAAGAAGGAAAGTTGAAGTCGCGAGTGAGTAATTAGGCTGTCAAAGTGTCATCTACGTTTTTTTCTTTCAAAGTTTTACATATTTGTTCTAGTAATCCCTGATGTTTGGTATTGTTTACAAAGTAACTTCATATTTACGAATGTGTCAGAGTAACCCTAACAAATTCTCACTTAATAGTCCTCAAGACCTGAATGTACCGTCTCGCAAGCTCGCCGGAGAAAGATACCGAGGAAGATGATGAAGTGGTCGATCTTCAAGAGAATCTCCGTCTATGGTCCTTCATTTACTTCTATGGTACGGATACCAAAATTCCCAACCCTTTTCGTGATTTATGTTTTTGTGCGATACGATTACTCTCTCTCGTTATTGTTCTGCTCATCGAGTTTTTCTACAAACGTTTGAACCGATTCATATACNGGATACCAAAATTCCCAACCCTTTTCGTGATTTATGTTTTTGAGCGATACGATTACTCTTCTCTCGTTATTGTTCTGCTCATCGAGTTTTTCTACAAACGTTTGAACCGATTCATATATGAAATTTCGAAACATTCTTGTTTTTCCGAGTCCGATCGTCTGTAGTTTTTGAGTCCACAATTCAACTTACGTTTGATTTCGAAGTCATTCTGGTAATACGTGGGAATGATTGTTGTTCATCTCAGGAAATGAGAAACTTAGGTCATACATATATCATTATCCATTGGATGAATTTTGTTCCACATTACTCATAGTTCTATGTGGAAGTTGTTGGATCAAAGACCCGCTTTGTTTGGTTATGCAAATTGATTCTTTGGTTCTGTGTGTATTTGACATTGCAGAAACATATGACGTTAGCTCCAGCTGATTTGAGCTGCAACTGCTCGTTCTCTGGTATAAATAAAGGAGAACAATACGAAGAAGAACTCCTGAAGCGGAAGAAGATGGTGAAACCTAGTGAAAGTGGTTCGAAGATCATCAGCACAGTCGATTATACAAATCTTATCGAGAAGTATACAATAGATGGAAATATCTCTGCTGCATACGACTTGTTACAGTCCTTACAAGACAAGAACATTTTCTTGCCTATTTCGGTTTTCAAGAACCTTCTTGCTGCAGCGCGTGAGCAGAACGATTTGAAGCTTTCCTGCAGAATTTTCAGAGAGCTCTTGGTCCCTGCCAGTAAACCCCCATTGAGTTCAGATTGTTATCTCAACCTCGCTAGAGCCTTCATGAACACCGATGATTGCACACACTTGATGAATCTTCTCAAGGAAATATCAGATCTTCCATGTAAGTTNATAGTAATAAACCGAACCATCTTTGCATTTGCTGAATCTAGACAGATTGATAAGGTCCTTACAATACTTAAGCATATGAAAGAGTGGAAATGTAATCCAGATGTGATCACATACAACTCGGTATTGGATATCTTAGGCCGAGCTGGCCTTGTGAACGAGATGCTCAGGTTATTGTCTTCGATGAAGGAAGATATTGATGTATCTCTAGACATCATAACATACAATACAGTGTTAAATGGGATGAGGAAAGCTTGTAGATTCGATATGTGTTTGGTGCTATACAACGAAATGATTCAGTGTGGTATTGAACCTGATTTGCTTAGTTATACTGTTGTGATAGACGGTTTGGGTCGATCGGGGAACATAAGGGAAGCGTTGAGGCTTTTCAATGAGATGAAACAGAGAGAGATTCGGCCATCAGTTTATGTTTACCGAGCATTAATCGATTGTTTGAAGAAGTCGGGAGATTTTCAGAGGGCTTTACAGTTTTCAGATGAGTTGAAAAACACTTCCTCGTCAGATTTAGCAGGCCCGCAAGATTTTAAGAGACGTTTGAGATCACGTAGACGCTAATACAACCTGTTTTAAACTGTTTCAATCCTGTTAGAAGAAACTTGTGAAATCAATAAAAATCTAGTTTAGTTTGAATTTGGTTGAAGTTGGTTTGAAGAAAGCGGAGTAAATGTGGAGGACAATATGCCAAGGTTCATAAAACTCATAAAAATTTGCATACTACAGAAGTACAAAATGTGGCAAAGTTTCTCTTTGAAAGAAAGAAGATATAGCTTTTGGTGCCGGAATCTGGAGACTTGCATTGCACCGGNGACCCCGAACACAATCGCAACTGGTGCCCATTTCCGGATTAAAGCCTGGTTTTTACCAAATTGAATGTTTCAGAACCATATGAAAACGATCACGACCACAAGAAAGTAGAAACACGGGCAACTCATAACGTGTGATCAATGATAAAACTCACCTGACGGTTCAAATCTTTGGCCTTATCAGCATATATACGAGATTCAGATGTTAACCGGCTCGACATCTCGCTCACCTCTGCATTAAAAAAAAAATCACACAGAGGAAATGGCACATGATGAGCATCTTGCTCTGCTGAGTTATAACAAATGCATAAAGATTGATTCCACTTCTCCTATTCTAAAAGCTTAATCCATTGATCGTAGGAAAAAAAGGAATGGATGGGACTTACGGTCCAGCTTTTCACCAACACCTAAGACTTCCTGCACATTCCGCGTCATTATTTGATGAACCTCATAAAGTTCATCATTCAACTTGGAAATATTTCGTTGCGTGCGAGTGTCTTGGTACAGCTTCTTGGTTTTCTGTATGAAGGTATCTACAAAATAAATAAAAACAGGGGGAAAAAGAGTAAAAAACTAAGGAAGGCAAGTTTCCAAGATACTAAATGAACACATAAGCGAATCTAGACTACAGATACCAAATTTAATAAAGGCATAAGGTCGAGCAGCTGTTTCAATCTGAGGCCCATTGACACGTTCAAATTCATTCTTGAGATCTTCCAGGTATTGGAAAGCCAGTTTCTTTGGGTAAGAGCGGTCACACATTGTCAGGTAGCAAACACGTCCTTCTATGATGTAACTAAAGTTTTCTCGTCAAGGAAGAGTATATATTTGATTCTTTCTTTCACCTTAGTTCCAAGATAAAGCATACCAATATGAAAAGGACAATATAAAAATTATCAAACTTAGTCAGGCAAAAAAAATTTCAATCATAATGCAACAAAATGGAATATGTAGGGTGTGCAACTCTACGACACCGTTAAAAGCCTGAATTAAAACCTTTTCTATAATATAAGCAGAATAAAGGTCAATTAACTATCTGCAATTCTTATGAAAATATTTTGGTCCTAACAAAGTAGATAACCTTTAAACGTGAGACTATACCGATGCAACTCCTAGTCATAACATTCATACGAAATCTACCTATCAACAAATATTTGCAAGAAGAACACGAATTAAGAAGAAATGATAAAATTTAGAAGTTAAAGGATACTGGAAAAAATAGGGGCCAGTTTCAACCGACATTCTTGAAGCTTCATTATGACCTCTGGAAAGATTCTTAAACAGAGCCTTAACTTGTTGTTTGTACATGTCAGAATCTGGTAAGTCACGTCCATCGTCAAGCCCCTCCGCTAGAGGCAACCCGTCAGTTACACGAGCTATCAATGTCATTTTCACCATCTTTGCCTTATTCTTTCTCCAATTAAATTACTACTGCAAGATATCATAAATTTCCAAGAAAATATAAATCCTGCAACTCAGCAATATCAAGACTCCAAATGTCAGGCAGGAAACTGAACGCATGCCAAAGAGCTATCTAAACAAATGTGTGTTCAAAAGAACTATTTATGATCGCAATCCAGATTTCGCACTTCGCACATGAATGTCTATCCACTCGAATCCTAACTTGAGTATCATCAGAAGCTTCCATTTCGTACATTGTCGCAATCCAAAACAAGATATCATCATAAAACCAACAAAAACATGACGCTTCAGTGAAATAAATCCAAAATCTATCACAAATTTCCGCATATTCCACATTCGTAATATGTGCTTAAAAACTATACATCGACAACGATGAAATAAAAATCAAAGATCTAATTACGAAATCAATGAATATTCCAAACGACCAATTGATCAAATACTTAGTAACATCTTCACAACGTCCCAAAGCTTTGATCCCAAACGGAAGCAACACTCACAAAAATCGCAACATCGAACGAAATTCTCCATGCTAGGTACGTAAATATAACTGAAAGCTATACATAGACATGGAGATAGACAAACCTGAAACGAGCATTAAAATGGTTCTTCACGATTCAAGGATCTGAGAACCAGGTCCAGGAGAAAGACGATCCAAGGAAAGAACAAAAAAAATAATTTTAATAAAGAGGTTTATCAAGGGGGTGAATTATTATTTGTTTATTTTTTTCTCTTTTTGTTTTTCAAAATATTATTTATGACGATCTACGTTTTGCGATACCAGGACTCTAGTGATTGGGCTTCTGACGCGTTTTGGTGACATGGTATGCTGACGTGGCGCGTTCGGATTAGCCTCACCAACGCTACGTTCGCGTTAGTCGACGTTTTAGCGTTTGCCTTGTAGGCCGTTTGTACGGCCCACGATATGTACCCAAACTACGAACCGGTCGGTTCGACCCCAAGCCTCTATAACCTCAAGAAAACCGAGAAAACTCTGGTTCCTTGGCTTTCCTTTGTGACTAAACCGTCCGGTTCATTAAGTTAGTTGAGAACCTCTTTTGGATTTAGAGAGTTTGAGGCTTGCACACAAGCAAATCTTCTTCTTTCACTTCGTCACTTTCTTCTCTTCTCTACTCAGAATTACAGATCGTCAGCTTGCTTGTCAGTTGTCAAATTCTGTCGCCAGTTTCGTTCTCTAATTTTTCCTCCGAAATCTTGTTCTCTTTCTTCCAGATGCGAAATCGAAATGTTCCCTTTGTTTTTTCAGTTTGCTTCGTCTTCATATCTCTAACAGTTCGATTTCTGTTGTAAGTATTATTGAATTCATTTCTGTTCGAGTTTGGAAAAAGGAGGCCTTGCTCTTCTAGAAGTCGAACACTTGATCACCGGTGAAAGCCATGGAATCAAACTCGAAATCCAGGAAAGAAAGCATCTTGATCAAATACGCAATCTTCTCGCGACTCCTCGTTCTCTTCTTAACCCTTTTATGGCGGAGCTTCCTCCAACCGTACGATACTTCCGCCGCGCTCAACCCACCTTGCTTGTATCACAAAGACGTCGTCGAAGATCCTCCTCCGCTCCTTGTAGCCAATGCAGTCTCGAAGACCCTTGAAAATAGCGTCGTCTGGGACAGTGTGTATTTTCTCCGAATCACGCAGTGCGGATACGAGTATGAGCAGACTTACGCCTTCTTGCCTCTGCTGCCATTCTTCATCTCGCTTTTCACTCGCACAGGTTTTGGAATTTAGATCTACCCCATTTGATTCCCTTTTTGTTGTATCATTTCCTTAGTTCCTAATTCTCTTTTGGATTCAGTTTTTGCGCCTTTGGTTCCATTGATTGGTCTTCGAGCTGTGATGGTCTTGTCTGGCTACATTGTCAGCAACTTGGCGTTCATATTGGCTGCTATCTATCTATTCAGGTACTTACATTCATACAAAATTGATCACTGTATCTGGAAATCAGTCAGGTCATGTGTCTGAGCTCTATAAGTTCAACGTGTTGCGTAGGAAATCAAAAGTTTTGAGTTTTATTTTGGTAGCTAATGTTGTTTGTTAGCCTCCATCTGGAAGTCTCTTACACCAGTCGTTGCTAACAGGGTTTCAGTTATTATCTTGAAGGACACTGAAGCAGCATTCAGAGCGTCGATTATCTTCTGTTTCAATCCAGCGTCCATATTTTATTCATCAATGTAATGTATTCAAGCAATGATCTCTTAACTCATTTATCGAACTTAACAATGTTTAATCTTTTTCGGAATGGTAATAACTGAAGATCAAACTATTTCCATGTTAATTCCAGATATTCAGAAAGTCTGTATGCTCTTTTTTCAATTGGAGGCTTGTATCAATTGATATCTGGATCCAGCAATATTGCCGCTCTTTGGTTTGCTATATCTGGTTGTGCGAGGTCCAATGGAGTTCTTAATGCTGGTTATATCTGTTTCCAGACGATGCATCGAGCATATGAAGCTTTATACCAGAAAAAGCGGGTTTATGTGAGTTATACATATTTCATTCAAGTTTTCAGAAATAATGGCGCAAATCAAACAATGGATTTTTTTGGAAGTATGCTTAGTCCGGATCATTCTATTTCCTAAATTTTAGTTCCTTCTAGAAGGCAGAAAAGTAGAAGTCAGACAATTCTTTTTAGTTACTTTGTTCTTATTTCTGTTTAATGGAGTCCTACTTTATTGTTCTGCTGGTATGCTCTTTAGCTAAAAGTTGCAGTGGAAGAGTTTCTTGATTTAGTATCTCTCAAATCGCTGCTGCTTGGTTGATCATGTAACATATGAATGATCAAACCCCGTCTCCTTAACTTTAACTCACTGTAAACTCTGTAAGGTATGGTAGGCATAATTATTCGTTTCTCTACGCAGCTGGCTGTGCAGGTTTTGGTTGCTGGATTTCTTAGATGCGTCTTCATTTGTCTTCCTTTTGTCGCGTTTCAAGCATACGGATACTACAACATATGTCATGGACATACCCTAGATGAAATGAGGCCTTGGTGCAAAGCAAGGGTACCTTTGCTGTACAACTTTATTCAAAGTCATTATTGGTATGTACTTTGAACAATAACCTTTTTCTTGTTATTGCAAGTTAACTTACATTTGATTTTGAGCCTATATGTTCTGACAGGGGAGTAGGTTTCCTTAGATACTTTCAGTTTAAACAGCTCCCAAACTTTCTACTCGCATCCCCAATTCTGTCTCTAGCTGTGTGTTCCATTATGAGTTACATGAAGTCTCGGCCTGAGCTCTTTATCTCGCTGGGGTTTCAAGCTACCGAGAAAGAAAAGAGATCTGCTGCAATGCTTTATTCTCTGAAGGATGCAGTTGAACCATGTGTTAGAACAAATAAAGGTATCATTTTCTTCTTTATGTGATGTAATAGTTCCAAATCTAAAAATTGATATATCCTCTCTATTTTCCTGAATAGGAAACCGTGACATTAGGCAGCGGAAACCTAGCAAAAAGAAGGATGTGACTGTGACCAATGTGGCTGTGGAATCCAAGTCGCCAGAAAAATCAGGATACTTTTCAGCAGATGTTTTCCCATTTGTCATTCACTTGGGTTTAATGTCAGCCACAGCATTCTTCATCATGCATGTTCAGGTTACAATTCTCATTCTCTTAAACACACACTATTTGAGAATATACAAAAGTTAAGATGAAACTAAGGTTTCACTTAGATAAGTTGTTCACTGTCTCCATGTGGATGTTGTGGTTATTACAGGTCGCAACACGGTTCTTATCAGCGAGCCCTTCCCTTTACTGGTTTGCATCATATTTGATTGCATCTCCGAAACATAGTAAATCAGGATACTTGATATGGTCATATTGTGCAACCTATATCCTTCTTGGCTCTCTTCTCTTCTCAAACTTTTACCCCTTCACCTGATTTAATGGTTTTTCTCAGCATCTTTTTGTCTTTTCAGAGTAGAGCGACGTAGTCCTGTAACGGCAAAATTATCGGTTCCTTGTCGTGAGTCCTGTAAATTTAGAGAATCAAGTTTTTGAATTTTTGTTGTTTCTGCTGGATATTAGCAGAGATATTATTGCTTAATGCTTTTGCTCTGATACGTTCATTTTGGATGTTTTGTAAAAGATGCCATGAGACTNAGAATATTAGCAGAGATATTATTGCTTTCAGGCCTGCGATTAATAACCGACCAGATTGAACCGGACCGAACCGGTTTTTTCGGTTTTCGGTTCGGTTTCGGTTATCAATCGGGTACCAATCGGAATCAATTCGAAATTAATTTCGGTTTTCGGTTCGGAACCGAAATTGATTTTTTTTTATATATATATTTTTGGAAATTAAACCGAAATTAAACCAAAATTGTGAAAAATAAACCAAATACCCGAAATTAACCGATTTAACCGAAATTAACCGAAATATCCAATTTGATCCGATTTTTTCCGGTTTACCCGAAATTTCAATTGATTTCGGTTCAATTCGGGTAATTTTTGAAATACCCGAATTACCCGATAACCGAACCGAATTACATAAAATTTCGGTTCAATTTGGAATTAAAATTCAAAAACCGAAATACCCGAAAACCGACCCGGTTTGCCCCGACCCGAACTGAATCCCACGCCTAATTGCTTTTGCTCTTATACGTTCATTTTGGATGTTTTGTAAAAGATGCCATGAGACTTTTTCGATATGAAAATATTGTATTATTGAATTAAAGAATACAACAAAACTCAGTGATACGTCAGCTGTATAATGTTGAAACAAACCTCAAATACAAGAGAAACAACAAGAACAATAAAACTATCTGAGCTTGGGTTTAATGAGTTCGATGCCTCCCATGAAAGGCCTAAGAGGCTCAGGGATCACCACGGATCCATCTTCTTGTTGATAATTCTCAAGCAAACACACCATCATCCTCGGGACCGCACAAGCTGTTGCGTTTAGAGTGTGCACAAACTTAGTTGGCGGAAGATTCGTTTTGCTTTTCTTAGAAGCTGTCTGAAGCGGTTCTGATGGGCGGTAACGGATGCCGAGTCTCCGGCTTTGGTAATCCGTGCAGTTCGATGCACTTGATATCTAGCTCACAAGTTAAAAAAACTAACCAGCTCAAAGAAGAAACTAGAATTCAGCTTTAGTGATCCGACAGAAGTAAAATCATAGATTCTTTTTCTTACCTCGCCAAATCGTCCTAAACCAGGCATCCATGCTTCAACGTCAAACTTGCGGTATGCTGGAGCGCCTAAATCGGCTGTGGCCATATCTAGTGTTCTGCAAAGACAAACTTAGAATTCTGATATACAAAAACTCTGACCAAACATTCGGGTGTTGAATTCAGTTTCTTACTTGAAATGCAGTCCTAGAGAAGTAAACAAGTCTTCTTCGATCTGAATGAGTTCGTCGTGGAAGGTATCACTATCTTCAGGTCGGCATAAGACAAACATTTCTGCTTTGCTGAATTGATGAACTCGGTAAAGACCTCTGCTCGAAATCGAGAAAGTATAGATTTTTAGTCAAACCTATTTGTAAATTAAATAGCCAAGAACACACAGATGATGCAGTGTTAAACTCTTTCTTTCTTCTAACTTACTTTGTGGCNAAAACCTATTTGTAAATTAAATAGCCAAGAACACACAGATGATGTGCAGTGTTAAACTCTTTCTTTCTTCTAACTTACTTTGTGGCGGCGCCAGCTGCACCCGCTTCTGTGCGGAAGCAATGAGAGAGAGCTATATATTTCAAAGGTAATGCTGATTCAAGAAGAATAGAATCCATGTGGATTCCTCCTACAGGTATTTCAGCGGTACCGATGAGACATTGGTCAGTTCCATCTATAGAATAAACCTATCCCCAAGAATGGAAGCATGATTAGCAACAAACAAACAAAATGACTTATGAAACAGAGCATACACACGTGTAGTGCAGAAACCTGAGTATTATCTCCACGAGGTTGGAAACCACATTTCTCAACGATAGAAGATCTCACGATTTCAGGGGTCGTCAGGGGCGTGAAGCCCTTCTTCATGACTTGTGATAATGTCCAATTAAGGAGGGCCATCTCTAATAGAACTGCTTCATTCTTTAAATAAAAAAACTTTGAACCACTTACCTGCATGAGTGTAAAAATCAAGAAGATGTTACTTCCCCTCATCTTGATTAAATAAACTGTCCAAAAAGATTGGTCATCAATGCATTAGAAAAATGAGTTAACTACACTAACTTTACATCAACATTTCAGTCTCAATACAGTTGTACATTGGAAAAAAAGTCAGCTAGTGGAAAAAGAAGATTGATGAATGTGTTCCAGTGAAGGCTAAATGGGTACTAATGACATCTTAATCGATAAGCTAAGAAAAGGCCAATGTTTATCTGCTTTGATACCTTCAAATAGACAAAGTGTATACCTCTGCAGCAGAGTCAAAATCAAAGAGATCTAGATCCTTCCCAAGCTGAAGATGATCCTTGATCGGAAAACTAAACTCACGTGGACTACCAACCTACAAAGAAAATTATGAAACTTTTTTTAGAAAGGCCATTTACAGTAAACTGCCATAGTCGACACAACAGATCAGGGATTTATGACCAAACTAACTACCTCCTTTCTTATTGCCGATGAATCCTCTCCTCCAACAGGAACATCAGGGTGTGTCATATTTGGTATAGACTGCACTGCATATTGCAGCTCATCTTTAAGCTTCACGAAGTCTTCTTCCATAGTGACGAGACTTTCCTTAAGATTTTTACCTGAACGTAGAAAGCTCTATTATCCTTAATAAAGAATAAGGACTGATACAAATTGGGTTCGTCGTTTACCTTCTTCTACGAGTCTGTCACGTTCTGATGGTTCGAGCTTCCCTTTCATCTTCTTGGCAACATTGTTTCTTTCCTCACGAAGCCGCTCAACTTCCTGCTATCTGCAATCGTTGATTAGCTGAACCGAGTGGAAAAACGATGAAATTTAAAATTCTCAATCCATCCGGGAGACTAGAAACTATTCTTAAATAAATCCGAATTACATTTATAATCCATTGTTACCAACACTCCATGAGTAACTATCCAGAAACTACCAAAACAACAAACGAATCGACAGAACAGGCAAAATCCTGCGACAGTGAGTTCTTCCTCAAAGTAGCTGACTTCACATTTTTCCAGTAGTAAGAATCCGAGATTCTGATTGAGCTGACGGTTTAGAGGGAAGAAGAGTAGAGTAGAGTGGAAGATTAGATTAACCTTCTGGAGATTGACCATGTTCTCGTATAGCTCGAGTACTGCTTCTAAATTAGCATTCGAATTTCTGTTGTTGATATTAATTTGTACTGCTTCCTTATTATCCCTGATCCACTTGAAATCAATGGACGCCTTCCACTGAGGCCTTGCAACTAAAACTCGCAACCAAAACGAATCAGAGACATTCAACACAACTTATTACGAGGTAAGGTAGCAAAACAGGAATACCAGAGGAATCCGATGCCTGGCTGACCGGAATCTCGGGTACTGTGGCGGACGCGGAGAAGGCCCTGACCAGAAGAGACTTTCGTGGTTGAACATGGCGGGAAAACAGACCTAAGGCTAAAAGAGTATTGGGAACTGGCTTGAGGAAGATGCGAGAAGTGAATGTAGTGAAGGTTACAGGAACTGCGGCAAATCTCAATGTGTGAAAATTCATCGCCGGTTGTTCTCAGCTGAAAAAGGAGAGACGACGACTGATTAGTTTATACATAAAAGCGTTGCGGATTGCGTATTGTAGAACGTTGTCGTTTTGGTCTGTAAGAAATTCAAAAGAGAAACAGATGTTTTGTGATCTTGTAAATACTAAATAGTCCTACTATGCGAACAAGTTCATAGTTTGGTATGAGATGTGTTAAATTTTTATTTCAAGAAAAGTGAAATAAGCAATAGATCGTACGTTTTTAAGGCCGAATCAGAATAAAAGGAAAAAACAGACGTAGCAAGAGACAAGTCATCGACGAAAGTCTATGATGGCTTGTAGTATTTGGTAGGCACGAAAGGCATCTTGGTGATGTTGCCTTCATAAGGTTTCCCACGGACCAAGATCTTGACTTTAGTCCCATTCTTGTGCTGACCCGACTTAACATACCCCATGGCTATGTTCTTCTTCAGGTTAGGACTAAACCCGCCACTCGTGATCTCTCCAATCTTGTTCCCACTCTCATCGTGGACCTCGCTATGCGACCTTGCAGGTGGTCCTGCTGAGAAAAAACCAACTCTTCTGATAGTAGGTCCATCTTGAAGCTGCTTGAGGATTACATCTGCACCAAGAAACCCACCCTCAGCTCTTCTGCGTTTTCCTATGGCCCATGTGAGTCCAGCTTCAACAGGGGATATGTGTTGCTCCATGTCGTTTCCATATAGACAAAGTCCTGCTTCTAGCCTGAGACTGTCTCTTGCCCCTAGACCCGTAAGCCTCACCTTACCCTCGGATTTCTCCAAGATTGCTTTCGCTAGATCCACTGCATTCTCAGATGGAACCGAAATCTCAAAACCATCTTCCCCGGTATACCTGAGATCCAAATTAGACAGTGAGATCTTCTGAACTCTCCCTTTTGGGTTGAACCAAGAAGCAAGATATATAGCGTCTGACTTGAAATGAATAGTGAAACATGAGGTTTTACCCGGTCCTGGTAAGGAAGCATGTGGAACCATTAATGTCCAGGATCTTAAAATGCCCAAAGTAAAGCTTGCTTAAGTCTTCTTTCGTCAGGTGTTGAAGCACCGGAGCAGCCAAAGGACCCTACATTGGTTCAAGATCGCAATGTTACTATAACTACAAGTATGCAACAATCTTTTAGAATTCAAATTAAAAAGCAAAACCTGAAGGGCAAGAAGAGATCTCTCGTCATGGATATGCCACGAGACATCACCGCCTTTGGACTTGAAAGCCTTCATGTGTTCTTCAATGTGAGCCAAATCCTTATCCCTACAACCAGCATTCACCACCAAATAGATATGTTCACCTGTCACTTTGGTAATCACAGAGTCATCAATCGCACCTCCTTTCTCGTTTGTGAACACTGTTAAGCTCCCGGTTCCAGGAGCCAAACTGGCTACATCAGCAACCACAAGTGTCTCCAGAAAAGGAACAC
>OVAU01001600.1:0-14370 GCA_900406315.1 Biscutella laevigata subsp. laevigata
GATGAATTTGGCCTATTTGAACAATTCTCCCTTAAATCTATTCAACCCTAAACCATTTCTAACAATCCAATAAACCCATTCCTAACCCTAATCCATAAGCTATATGGAACTACTCACAACGCATCCCTAGAACACTTAGAGAATTTCTAGTCATTAAGAATAAGAAAGATAGGAAATGAAAGCAACAAACAAATAAAAAAGCAGAAATCAAAGAATGAAATTGCAATAGAAAATCACCTATGAATCTCTTAGACAAATCTCAGATCTAAAACTCAAAACTAGAGAGAAACCTAGGCTAAAACGTGCTTAGAATAATAGTAATGACTTAGTGTTTTAGTAATTGGGTTTCCTTTATATAGTAAGCCCAAAAATAAAATAAAAAAACTCTCATTAAACTTGAAACGCGAGATTGATATTAGTCATAATGACCGGTACTCTTGATCGGTATGATTCATCCGTTAAACGTCTAGAATGTGGATCGGTCAGTGCATCGGTGGGGATCTTGATCGGTACAAGTTTTTATGAAGTTCATGTCAGTTTGTCCAGATGTAAAGCATCAGTCTCTGGTGACCGGTCTAATTCATCCGTGAGTTCTTGTGTGGTGCACCGGGCAGTTGCACTAGTCTGAGCTGACCAGTGTGATTCCTCTGGTTCTGAGACTTGTGTTGTTTTGCTCCATTTTCGTTCAATCCTTGTATAGCTCCAAATCTCCCCCTGAAATGTCATATTCTATGCAAATAAATCCTAAAGGACTCTAAATGCATCCTAATCTAATGAAAATACATGAAAAACAATCATCAAAACCATTAAAAATACAACACATCAACTCCCCCAAACTTATCTTTTGCTTGCCCTCAAGCAAAACAAAATCTAAGCAAAGGATCGAGGTTTGATAACAAGAACTTAGCAACCAAAACTCAACGATGAAAACGTTTTCGACTTAGCATAACTAATCGTCTTATCATTCAAGCAATATCACCATCCACTATTATTACTAAGCAAAGGTGATCCACCTGTCTAAACCTAGCATGCTTTTCTACATTCAGTTACCAAGAGTAAAACATGATCAAGGAACACAATGGTTTCAATCGGTTCAGACTGATGGGGACTCTAATGCAAAAGAGAAGGTTTCACACAGGGCATAAAGGTCGATCATAATTTGGTTTCTCTCGCGGAGAGAAGGTCGATGCGTATACTCGAGGCGTGCTGATTTCTGAATCCACTCTTTGCATCGCCATTTCATGGCCTATGCTCAAGGTTGATGTTGATCCATTCTTGACTCTTTTGATCCGATTTGGTTCCTATAGTTGCTTAATTCCTCTTCGATCGCCTGAAATGAGAAAGATGCACAAATGCAAGCTTAAGGGACCTAAATGCAATCCTAACTACATAAAAGTGAACTAAAATGAAGGATAAAAACCGATGCAAAAACACACATATCAAGTTCATGCCTGTTTAGGTTAAGAGAAAAGGAAATAATAGGATCCTTAACTAGTTCTAGGTTTGTAACTTAGTTTTAATCTGACAAATTAGACACGCAACTAATTTGATCACCCAAATCGACAAACTAGGAAAAGATTAGACTAGGTATTTGGCCATTAGCGCATAATCGATTAGTCAGTAAAACGAACGGAGTCTTGTTTAGCAGCTTTTGGTCCAAAAAATAGAGACGTGTGTTAGATGTTTGACGAGATAGTATAGGCGTAGGTTAATCTCGACGTGTTAGGTTAGTCTATTTTCAAAGATTAAGTGAGGAAATTTAGAGTAGGTCTTATTTAGCAATAACTATTAGTCTAGCGTTTATTGACACGCGCTATGTGCTTGAAGAGTTTGTCTAGTCG
Organism: Biscutella laevigata subsp. laevigata; assembly: GCA_900406315.1. Lineage (NCBI taxonomy): Eukaryota > Viridiplantae > Streptophyta > Magnoliopsida > Brassicales > Brassicaceae > Biscutella > Biscutella laevigata. The sequence continues at coordinate 1,842 of OVAU01001600.1, forward strand.
TAGGTTAGCCCCCACGTGTTGGATTAGTATATTTTCATAAACCTGAGGTTCCGTCTCGACTAGAAATACAAGTAGTTCCTGGAAACACCCTTTAGAATTCTTTAGGTCTGATTGCCCGATTATCTGATAGTTTACCTTGATTGCCTATTGTTTACTGCTTTCGTTACTTTTACAATTGGTAGTTACCAAAAACATCATCTTTCACCATCGTCTTAGCCATTATACTTTCTTACATGTCTCTTCATGTTAACACTTTAGTCTTTGTGGATTAGATCCCTAAGTATTATAGTGGTTGTCTTTTCACTTGCAGATTTAGCTGTTTAAGGTAAAATCTAAGTGACATCAAGTTTTTGCGTCGTTTTCAGGGACTAAACGTGTAAGCCTAGGAGTCTAAGACTGAGTTTTTGTCTAAGACAAATTTTTCGCTTTCATATTGCTCTAACTAAGTTCAATTCAACCGAAGTATGATCAATCAGACTTTCCACCCATGGTTCATTTGTTCGATCGAAACACTTCCAGTTCGATTGAACCGCTCACTCACGGCTTACTTGGTCGATCATACCACTTCCAATTCGATCGAATTGCTCAAAATTTTTGTTTGAAGACTTTTTCTTTTCGTTTGTTTGTGGTGCATGAGCTGAAGACATACCAGGATCAAACGAACTAACGATATACTGCCTTTGGATAACAAACTTAGAAGCTTGGAAAGACAAAATAAAAGGGAAAACAACCGCGAGACGAGATGGCTGAAGGCGATCAACGTCTTTAGTTGCCCCTGATTAAGAACTCCCCACATGGAGAAGGATGCGACTTACCACCTGCTGTAGGAGGTAATCAACAACAAGCAGGACTCAATCCACTTGTTCAAGACAGGAACCAATAAGCCGCTGTGTTATTTGGATGAATGCTCTGAGTCTCACACTTGGGTATTACGACACTCCCACTAATCAGTTCGCAATTGGACAAGGAGTTCAAGTCCATGTGGTCGAACGGAAAGACTTTAAAATCAAGACTGGTCTCATAAACTTGTTTGAGTAAAACCAATTCCAGGGTATGACTAGTGAGAATCTGATTCACCATCTCCAAGTTTGAGTCGATATGCAACACCACTAGAACGAATGGGATGCCAAAAGAAATCTTTGAAGTGTAGGCTGTTCGAGTTATCTCTAGCAGACAAGGCACACACCGGGTAACTCCAACTACCTCTAGGATCGATCACAAGTTGGGAGGAATACAAGGCACACAACGGGTAACTCCAACTACCTTAGGGCAATTATACACAAAGGCTTGATCTACTCAACTGAGGAACAAGATCGCTAGATTTTAGCAACTCTCAGTTGAAACCTTCCATGAAGCTCTCGATAGCTTCAAGCAGTACGCAACGACTACCCATACCACAAGTTCAATGAAGAAACCTTCCACTACAAGAAATATGACTATTAATAGCGTCCTAGGATAGCGTTTTTGGTGTCACTGCTCTTGTAGACTGAATCTGGTTTTAGTAATAGAGTGTAGAATATCAAAACAATATTGTTACTTTAGCGGGAAAATAAGAAAGTTTGGCCGCGTAAATATGCCACAAACTTATCCGCGAAAAATAAGAAAGTTTGGCAGAACGAAAAATAAACGATATCATAAATCGTAAATCTCTAAATATTTTAGTCAACACAGGTTTTGACTTAACACTATCTCGATACAGAAGTTACAAAGTTCAATTTTCTTGTTTTTTCTTTGTCTCGACTGGCGATTTCTTTGGCGATTTCTTCATCGACGCTCCATCGACGATTACTTTGGAGATCTCTTCACTGATGCTCCATCAACGATTACTTTGGCGATTTTTTCACTGAAGCTTCCATTGTTCAGTCGAAAGGTTTGTTCTAAATCGATCTCTTCATTTCCAATTTTGTTTCTTTGTTAATTTTTCCTTTAATCTCTTCATCTTGAGGTTTATTTGCATCAATTATGAGAACAAGTAGTTGCTTTATGTTGATTTTGTATGATTATATTTGATGTGTGTTGGGTTCTGTTGATTTAGCTAATTTAAGATGCATATTTGGGTATGTGATTTTATTTAGCTTGATTTCTGTAGATTTTGTTTTTGTTTAATCCATGTTGGGTTCTTTTGATCTGGCTAGATTGATTTTGAGGTATCAGTATATATCTACAGAATAATCAGATTTTGTGTTTTGATTATTTGAGAATTTGGAAACATGTGTATGCAAGTTTTTTATTTTGTAGTAATATATGTTTATTTGAGAGTAATGAAACATGATTCTCATAGTCTCTGGTTTTCCTTTCAGAAATGACAAAGACAAGAGGAGGAGGACAAGGGACTCATCGTAGTAAACGTAATAAAGGATCTGAAGTTGCACCTGCAACACCTGTAAAGGTGAATAAGCCAAAACGTGGAGCTAAGGAAAGAAGTTACAGAAAGAAGAAGGTTGCTTCAAATGACGAGGTAGAAGACGTTACTCATGAAGTTTTAATTTTGTCTTCCAAAGATACAGTTGGAGTTAAATTAGATACAATGATGGAAGATGCTGTAAATGAAGACGTTGTGGAGGAAGTTGATGTTCATGAAGATGTTGTCGAAGAATATGATAATGAGAAAGAAAATGAAATGCATGAAGATGAATTTGATGAGAAAGAAGTTTTTGAGGAACAAGAACCGCGTCAAGAAGTTTCTAAGAAAGAATCAGAAGGTGGGTAGAGTATACAGGAACATAATGGAATGATGAAGAAGTTGTCAATATGGAACAAGAGACTCAGCAAGCTAACACTGATGAGACTCCTAGTACTAGCGGAATTCAACAAACAAAGAATGAAGTGAAGGGAAAATAAAAAAAGAGGTCCAACAAAGATGCGTAAGGTGGCTAAAAATCATAGTGAAAAGGTTGCAGTTACATTCACTGAGTTTGGTGATCATGTTGGAGTTGGTTCAGTAACATTATTGTCTTTTCTTGGTGCTCTTGTTAGAGAACATGTTTTAGTAACGATTAATGATTGGAGACAACTCGATCAAATGATAAAAGACACAATGTGGGAAGAAATTCAGGTATATATGCAACTAATATTTTAATAACTATGAATTTATAAACTTGTTTGACGTTTGCATATTTTGATACATGAGAGGTTTAATGTGCATGAAGATTGGCAGAAAAGCATTATTTTCAAGCAGATGGGAGGTTTGTGGAGGGTTGTGAAGTCTAGGCTCATGCTGACGGTAGACTTGTAAAGCATCAATTTGTTGAGACTATTGTAAGAATTATGAAACTTAATATCTTGTGCATTATTAATGGATTATTCTGAAACTTGATTGTTGGACATATTCATGGATTGTGTTTAATATTTTTCTCATGAACAAATACAATCCCTTCATAGTCAAATGGATTCTACCTCAGCAGGTGATAATATAAGGGAAGATGTTGTGACACAGATTTTGGAAAAAGACAACCCTGGAACAGTCATGGGGTATGGTAGAGGTGTAACAGCTACTAAGCTAGCATGTCTGTAAGGTAGGGACCCAATGATTGCTGAAATGCATAGAGAGATTGAAAATTTAAAGGATATGGTCTGAGACTTAGTTGAAAGAAGGTAACTATTTACGTATTACATTGGTCGAATACTCTTAACACATTTGATAATTCTTTTTACCTTTGACAGAAAGTTATGGTGATCATGAACCATCTGAGACAAGCGGTGAACTCAAATAAGGAGTGAAAGTGCAAATACTAGATTGGAAATATTCATGAGAGGTTATTGGTGTAGGATAATTCTGCTCTACTAAACCGATGTACAAAATTGACCGTATACCAATTGGTCCTAATGCAGTGGCTATTTTGGTTAAGTCTAAATTAACCTCAGAAGCTAATATGTGGAGGCCAACAATAGATGTGTATACCATTTAGCAAGTTGTGGGATGCAAAACCGCATAGCCAACAGATAAAAGGATCTTGGACAAGGATCTCAATTCTTCTCCTGATGTATCCACGGTAAAGCTTTTCAATCTTGTTTTTATTTTTTCCATTTTTTCAAACTTCTAATCATTAGTTTTCTATGTTTTATCAAACTAAGGAAGATGAATCTAGAAGATGCAAAATATATGATTGGATTAATGAAGAGGAGGAGGTTATTGCTGAATGAATCATGTGCTCATCTGATTCATAAGTGTTGGTGAACAATATGCCTCTCAGCCCAAATGTTGTTAGTATTGAAATTATGAAGGTATTTAATGGCGATGGTATTTGTGGAGGCCAACTGATGATATGTTTTTGATTAGTGATGCAATCAACAAGAACATCGCATGACCAGTCCTCAAAATTAAATTCATGAATATAGCAACTCTAGATGGAACACCTATAAAAGCATATCATACGAAAGTAATGGTATGTTATTCATATAGTCTGAATTCAATTGATTAGTTGATTAGATGATCTGACTATCAGAATTGGAATTTGTCTAAATTTGAATGATGATATGAATTAGAAATTGTCTGAATTCGATTGATTATTTGATTAGATAATCTCCTTATATGAATTGGAATTGGTCTGAATTCGATTGATTAATTGATTAGATGTTCTGCTTATATGAATTAGAATTGGTCTGAATTAGATTGATTAGTTGATTAGATGATCTGCTTATATGAATTGGAATTGGTATGAATTGCAAAGTTCCGGCAACAACACTCATTCGACGAAAAGTGTGAAACGAAAGTGTATTCTTCTAGAATATAACAACTCTGGACGCAATGTAGCTGAAAGCATAGTAACTTCAACGGATCAGAATGAGAGAAGTGTCACTTTGTACAACTAGGTCCAAATGCAAGAGTTGAAGTTGCTAAGATTGGCAAGACAAAGGTGTGGAGACCAAATTCAGATATTGTTTACATTTTTGATGTGATAGGTTCAGCTGTGGCATGGCCAACAGACAAAATTTTGTTCGTTTGAAACATAAGACATGGTTCTGGTTTGTGTTGTATAATAGGTTGGTCTATTTTGTAGTATTTTGTACTAAGTCGTTTGTAGTGAATGTGTTAAGGCACTTATGTACTTATACATTTTGTAATGTGATATATTATAATAAATGGTCGGTTATAATGATATATTTTGTACTTAAGTACTTATACATTTTGTAATGTTATATCTTAAACCATAAATCTAAACAGTCAACACACAAATTTTTAACCCTAAATCTAAACCTTAAACATATAAATTTTAAACCTCTAAACCCTAAATCTAAACACTAAACAAACATACTTTTAAACCTTAAAGCCTAAATCATAAAGATTAGACCTTATAACAAATTCGACATATTATAAAACTAAACTATTATGAATATACAAATCTATATCCCATACCCCTAAACTATAAATCGATATATGTTACTTATATTAATACTTATAGTCTTATACTATAAAATAATTTCATATGTACTTTAGCAATAATGTATATTACTTTCAATTTATCAAATTCATATAACATTTAGAAATTCAACCTCCAAGTAAGTCTATATGTATATCATGAACTTATAAGTTAGATTGTAGTCATACTTATTTGCATTTTTAAAACTTGTAGATATTATTAATAATATTATAAAATTTGAAAGTTGATCCATTATAAATTTGAATCTTGATCCCAATATTGTATTTGTAAATTTTTTAAACATTATAAGTATATTTTTTAATTTAATAACATGTTTCATACATGTAAAACGAAAAAAATAAAATTAAAAATCTGGTCAATGAACAGTAGAGGCAAAGATCGAGAGTGTTGTTCATCATTCACTGTTGGATAAGTCTGAAGAGTTTAGCTCCTTCCATCTGAGCCGTTTGTTTGTTGTGAAAGACTTTAGCCTCAAAAGCCAAAAGTTTCCGAAAAAATTCATATCTTCCTTCTCTATCGAACATCTCTTCTCTGGCGATTTCTTATGTCTCTCACGAATATCTCCTCTCTAGCGAGTTCTTCTTTCTCTCACGAAATCAAATGGAGAAGGCATGGACTTTCCTGCCAAGGTATGAAATCAGTTCTCTTAACCTAAATTGTATTCACCGATTAGAGTAGTTTTAACTTGATTTTTTATTTAACATGCATGTTGGAATAGTCTCTTGTACTCGGAAGGAACGACTAATTTTGTGCATTCATCAGCAAGAAGGTTGGGTAATCTATCTGAAATATTATGCCCCTGTAGAGATTGCCATGGTGAAGTATAAGCGTTATTGTTGGCGTATTCATGGTGAACTGAGGAGTTATGATACAAAAGACAACAATCTTGAATTTGAGACTGAGGCATTTGGTTTGTTGAAGACTGCATTTTTTGAATGAATGGGATGAATCCTTTCTCCATTCAAAACACCAATCACAGCCCATAGCCAGTGTTGTTAGTGAACTATAATACGCCTCCAAAAATGTGTATGAAGGCTGAGAATATTATGTTAACTTTGTTGATCCCTAGTCCAATAACTCCTAGTAATATCATAGATGTTTACTTAGCATCATTGATAGACGATTTACAAGATTCATGGGCTGAGTGTATTGAAGTGTATGACACATTCGCTAATGAGACTTTCACACTTAGGGCCTTGATGCTTTGGAGTATCAGTGACTACCCAACCTTAGGGAAATTTTCTGGATGTAAAGTGATGGGGAAACAAGCTTGCAATGTATGTGGATTGAATGTGGCTTAAGTTTAGCCGTAAGTATGTATACATGGAAATAAGACGAGACTACCATCTGGCCATCTTTACAGATATAAAAAAGCTTGGTTTAACAACACTATTGAGAATGGGAATGCCAATAGGATACAAACTGATGATGAAATATACGAGACACTCAAAAGTTTTTAAGAATGATTTCGGAAGGCCTCTATAGAAGGAGAGCAAAAGAAAAAGAACAACTTTGGTGGATGACGAGATGGTACAAGATGAAGAAGAGTATGAAGAATCAATGATTAATGGTGGTGGAGGAAGAGATCAATATTCTTTGAATTGCCTTACTATAAGGTAAAGGAAATCAACTAAACTATATTCTCAGCTTTTTGTACAATAATATGCCTAATATTTTATTGTTTCATGGGTAGGATATGCTAGTTCGTCACAATATTTATGTGATGCACGTCGAAAAGAATGTGTCAGATGCTATATTTTCTATCGTGATGCAAAGTTCTGATTCGAAAGATGGTTTAAAAGCAAGAAAAGACTTAGAAGATATTGGAATAAAAATTACTTGCACACAGAGGTGAGGGGAAAGAAAACGTACTTACCTCTAGCAGCCAATTGGTTATCCAAGACAAAGAAGACCATTTCTGCAAAAGGTTATCAAATTTCAGAGACCATGGTGGTTACTGTGGTAATATTGTAAATAGTGTTTTGGTTAATCCTTCATATATACGTAGTTTGAAGTCGCATGATCATCATGTGCTAATGAAAAACTTGTTACCAGTTGCATTAAGAGGTTTGCTACATAGAGGACCTAGGAATCCCATAAACAGATTATGCAATTACTTCGACAAGTTGTGTTAGCGTATCATTGACCTGGATAAACTTTTATCAATGGAAACTGAGTTTGTGGAAACAATGTGTCCACTGGAGCGGTTCTTTCCTCCATCCCTTTTAATATCATGTTCCACATTTCAATACATCTATCAAAATAGGCACGTTTGGGAGGACCAGTATACTTACGATGGATGTATCCCTTTTGAAAGGTAAGATGTACTCATTTCCTTGGATGTATGTTCCCATCCTCTATTTGACTAATTTTCATATTTTTTTTACTGATTTATACGTACATGAAAACACTAAAGGTTTATGTGAAGAAACATGCTAGGCCAGAAGGATGTATGGCTGAGGGTTATTTATCTGAAGAATGCATTGCATTTTGCTTAGAGTTCCTACCAAATTCAGTACCAGTTCAAGAATCAGTTAATCGTGAATGAAGATATTGAGAATGATGGAATGGTGGTTGAAGGTAGACCACTACAAAAAGGATATAGAGGTCACCCTTTCTCATAAAGATAGAGACAATGCACATCGCTATGTGCTAATGAACATGGCTTCTATGGATCCCTATGTTCACTAAGAGGTTACCTTTTCTGTTCCAGCTATATATACATTCTAAATTATTTTCCATAATTGTTGTATATTGTAAAATCAGGATGCATTTGGAAGAATTACAAGTTAATGATTGTAGATGTGCTAGGAATGAAACATTGTTGTGGAAGAACCATATTGAGCAATTTGCACAGTGGGTAAAAATAAGGTTTTCATCTTGAAGATTCTTTAATATCTTTTGTCTGATTGTTTTGGTCGATTGTATGATTGTCTGACTGTCATGATATTAAACTATCTTGGTCAATTGTTTGATTGTCTCATATTGTACTGTCCAACAAAGGGAATGGTTTGAAAGAAGAAGATGGTTTCACTCTTGTGAACGTCCATATGAACCAAGCAACATATTTTAAAGATCCATTCATTCTGCCTACTCAAACGAAACAGGTTTTCTACTTTGGGGAAGATGATACTTCATTGTGGTATGTTGTTATGAGAGCACCACCTAGAGGTTGTCATGAATTAGAAACAAATGATGATTTAGTTAGTGCACCATTGTCTGTACAAGAAATACATGATGATGATATTGATGTTGTTGATGATGGTAGTATATATGTTAGAGATGATTGTGAATGGTTATTGGTGGTAGAATGAAAGTGTAGCGAATGGTTATGATTTTTTACTTTAGATTATGAAAATGTTACTATTTTGTAAACATGGAAATGGTTTATGATTTTTATATAATGCATTGATTTTTTTTAATATTCTCATTACAAATATTCCAGAAATAAATGATAATTACAAAAAAAAATCGAATTATAAATTATTATATTATTAATTTTCAGGTAATTATAAGAAAGTAATGACACAAATCATTTGTTATCTTTGTATAACTAACTGCTATAGGTAGAACCCAATGATAATACAAATAATGTTATGGAAATAAAATATCAAAGGTATTATTTATCATATTTTAATAATAATTATAAGATGTTATTATAAAAAAAAAACAATTGCAGACGAAAACACGCTATCGTAAAAACCTTTATAATAGCAAACCAAATATCTGCTATCTAAGACCATGTCCAACGATCGCATCTTAAAAATGAGTTCTTCATATTATTATTGTTGACAAAAAGAAAATAAAAAAGAAAACAAAGAATATAAGATTATTATTTACGTAAGAATCGATTCTAATCAGTCTCTTAAATCTCTTATATAAGGACTGAGTCTATGCTTTATATTACTTATTCATTTTTTGACCCAATATTACGTCACTCAATACCCAATATACTCGTTAGAATCGCCGTTGTGGATGCCCTAAAGTGTTAGACTTAATATGACGGGCGATGTGAGAACGCTTAAGGAATCGTCATGGTATCTCTCGATAGCATTTTTTGTCACTAAAGAAATCCATATTTCTTGTAGTTTTCCTTAATATTTTCTATAATGGTGTTGGGGAAAAGTAGCATAATGCTTCTAGACATTGCAAGAAACATAGACTTCATGACCAAGACTGTCGAGGAAGCTCATTAGTTCATAGAGAACTTAGCTGCAAGCAGTACTAACATGAGCAACGAGCTTGACAAAGGAACAATTGGTTCCAAATCTCATTTGAGAGAGATAAGAGAGCTTCGAGCCCAAGTAGCTCAGTTGATGAAGAAAGATAAAAGGGCAGTCAACTTTACTGTTGACTAGAACAACGTGCAACAGTTGAAATGTGACGAGGATTTCAAGGTCGAGGTAGACTACATCGAAAACCCGATGATCTACCAGAATAGGGGGTACAACAAAAACTATAGAAACCACCCAAACTTCTATAGAAGCACCAATGTCGAGAACCCTCAGGATCAACACTACCCATCTCAGAACAACCAATAAGAGGTAACAATCCTAATTAGTGATGCATGGAACTTTGAACAAAATGCTCAACAACAGTATCAGGTCCAACTACATAACAATGGTTTTCAACCTAAGCAGGCCTCCAAAAACCATGGAGCTTACCAACAGAAGCGGTCCTTCCACAATTTTGTAGGAACGCCCAACCTACTTTCAACCAAAAAGACCCTCTTACATCCTCAGGAAAGTTTGAAGGCCTTGGACACCCAGTGGCCCAACTTGCCTCATCCATCAAACAACCACCACGAGTTCTCCCAAGTAAACCTGAAACTTCTAGAGGTATTAATGTTGTTATTGAGGATATGACAGGTGAGGAGGTCGATCCGTTCGACCAAGTTGGAGCAAACCAAGGGATCCCATACTCAAGAGTTTTTGCATGCGCTTGGAACGGAAGAAAAGCAGTTGAGGGAGCTCGTCAAGCCGAGCTCGATCGAACCACTGCTGAGTTTGATCAAACTGATGAAGCGTGTCTAGAAGTTTGATTGGACCAAGACATGTTTGATCGAACCTCACTTCATGTCGCCAGACGGCTCGAATTTTCAGAAATTTGACCCCGAGGTTCGACCATATTATCTGCGAGATGGATCAAATTGTTGCATTGTACCACGGTGTTCGATTGAACTAACTTGTGATCGATCAAATCTACTGATGTGATTGTGACCAGCTTAGAGGAGGAGGAACCAAAGATCGATGGAAGGATCACACGTTCTAGAGCTAGGGATTTAGAAAAGGAAGTTCATGCACTCAAAAGCTTAGGAGATATCAATGCGGAAGAGGCTCAAGCAGACATATTCAACCTTTCTAATATTGAGAGTGAAGAACCAGTTGATATTCACTAAGTAACTAAGTGGTGAATTTTGTACTCTTTTCCTTGGTGGGGATTTGGTAGGAGAAGGTTCTTCATCAAGGTTTTTAACGAGGCAGATTCATCACTACATCGAGTTACTTTGGTGTTATCTTTTGGAATAGGTGTTGGATCACCTCTGATTCAAGCCCAATAAATGGCGCTTATATCCCTATTTTAGACGACTCGTTGTTTTATTTCGTTTAAAAAGACTTGTTGTTTTATTTTCAACGCTTTGTTTTTCAAGGGATTCAAAAACCTTTGTCTTTTAATATACATATATCACGTGGCCTACTCCTAAAAGAGGGAGCCAAGTATTTTCGAAAATCTGAGTAATTTCTTTTAGAAAGAAATCGCACAACTGGTTCTAAAATGATTATGTTTCTCTTCCAATCTTTTGTGATTACAAGAGCAACTTCAAACCATCTCCTTCAAAACCACCTTGATTGAGAGTCGATCCATCTCCATCTCTATCTCATTCCCCCCACATCATCTTTATATGTTTCTGATCCCTACTTGTTCTCCATTCATTTGCATCAACGCATGCCTTCATCATCCTTGTTCTACTCATATGATTCAGTTTTTGCTTCAGATGGATCCAGGATCATATCACCGACCCTTCAACAAATTTCCTGGGTTTGAAGTTCGATCACACCCACCTCGAGTTCGATCGAACCCTGCACCTACCAAATGTTGATCAGGCCCACTAATTCAAACCTGATCCATTGCTCACTCACCTCATCGACAACCGACACTTGCAAAAAATCAACCTTAGTTTGAGTGCAGGGCTAGAATAGGTCAATACACAAACTGCTCAGGTAGATACGTCTATTACTGAGAATTGTTCTTTCTTTGTTCCGGAACAACAACCACAAGTCAAGGAACAGAATGGACCTAAAGGCAAAAAGAGGAACAAGAAGAAAGATGTTGCTTAGGGAGAAAGGTTCTCCAACACGAGATATTCTCTAGGGACATACTAGAACAGAAGATGACAATGGAAGAAGTAAAGACTTTGGTTGTAAAAAAAAAGAGCAAGACTCAAAACCCAAGAGAGAGCTGACCAAACTGACTAACCCTATGAAACTAGTCATCTCTTTCTCCATTAATGGGTATGTGCTTGACAACTCACTATGTGATTCTAGGTCTTGTGCAAATATTATATATGGGAAAGTGGCGGCAAAACTAGGGGTGTGCGAGCTTGCAACCTCTACGATCAACTTCCACTTCGCCAACTCTGCTAAGTACAGGCTTGATGGGGTATGGGAAAACGCCCCTATCATCTTAGGAGGATGATTGGTCCCTACAGAGTTCTACGTCTTAGACATGGAGCGCCAACCCAAAAATGAGTTGCTCCTTGGAAGACCCTTCTTAGCAAGCGTTGAGGCTATCTTCGATATGTCGAGGAATATGACTGTCTTCTCCTACATATCAAAGAATTTCGTCTTTGTACCCATTCCAAAAACCCATCCCGGTAAAAATTTATCTTCAATCGAGATTATGCAGATTTCGGGGGAAGCCCTGAATGAACCACACCCAATTCCAGAAAAGAAAGCAAGGAGAAGAAGGGGAACCAGTTCTGTCAGAACTAAAGCAGGTGAGGTCAAGGAAGTCTTGGAAGGATATAATCACCTAATTGACCCTCGAGACAACGAAAAAATTGAGGAGAGCATTGATGGGTGTGTTTTGTGTGGTGGTGATGATGGATCCTTGTGGTATAGTGGTAAGTGAATGGTGGGTGTTTTGTC
>OVAU01001601.1:0-14366 GCA_900406315.1 Biscutella laevigata subsp. laevigata
AATTAAATAAAAACAATAATATACCTTGTCTTAATTTGTAAGTAAAATCATAATTCTAAATCAAAAAAACATTTAAAATAAAAAAATTGTAATTAATAAATTTATTAAAACAAAAAATTTTACAATAACCCCTAGTATTCAAAATAAGAACACGTTCGTCTTCCCAAACAAGTCAGATATATACGAAAGGGAATAGAAAGTGTGTGTGAGAGAGAAAGAGAGAATAAAAGGATTCAAAGGGAGAAGCAGAAAGATCACCTTTGATATTGAAATTGATGGATAGACTTGAGGGATCACCACGTCTCATACTAGTTGCTGATCTTGATTGCACGCTGGTAAATTTCTCTGATTCCTTTTCTTACAGATTTCGGATTTCATCGTTTCGTTTGCTAGATTTCGCCTAATCCGCAGGTTGATCACGATGATCCTGAAAACACCGATCTCCTTAAATTCAATTCTCTTTGGGAAGCTCACTATCGCCATGATTCATTGCTTGTTTACTCTACTGGGAGGTCGTTGCGTTCTTACTTGGGTCTAAGGAAGAAGATGCCCTTGTTGACTCCGGATATCGCCATAACTTCTGTTGGTTCTGAGATTGTGTATTGCGGCGATTCGATGGTTTCGGATGATTTTTGGGTGGCTCGTTTGGGTGAATCATGGAATCGAGACGTTGTTGTTGAGGAAACTTCTAAGTTTCCTCAACTTGAGCCGCAGGTACGGATTTTTTGCTAGTCTTAACTTCTTTAACGTATTCTTCCTGTGTTTTGTACTGTGGTATGAATATTGATCATGATTTGACATGTTTCCTGGGTTTTTTTATAGATTCTCTTTTCATTTTACTGCTGAAAGAAAAGGACGGTTACTACGTTGCAGCTGTCCCTGAAGATTTACTTTTCTTGCTTTCGTTTTGATGTCTTGTTTCTTGCTGCGTTGACTTAAGACTTTTCGTGTGAAGTGGAGAAGCATCATTTAATTTTACCTTTTTGTCGTTAATTCAGTAAAATCGTTAGACGTTTTTGGTGGTCTAACTAGATTTTCTAAAGGTTACTTAATTGGAGTAGAAGCAGTAGCAATGATGTTGTTGGCATAGATGAAGCTGAATAAGGTGTAGTCCGCCATGTAAATATGGATTAGTTCCTATTTTTAGAAAAACTATATATTGACGTTGATGACAGTCGAGAGTTTTGTTTTACAGTTTGGATACTTGTCTGATTTGAATTGTTATGCTGAATCTGTAGCAGTTTGGTCATTCTAAAGCTCTTTTTTCGTTCTTTTGTCTATAAAGCCAGAGAAGAGCCAAGAGCAGCACAAAGTGAGTTTTTTTGTTGATAGAGAACATGCTATTGAAATAATGAAGGTCCTTCCAAGGCGATTAGAGGAGCGTGGGGTGAGACTTTGTGTGCACCCCTCCTGCTATTTTGATGGCTGTTCTTATCATTGTTCCTTTTGGTGCTGACGACAGTAAATTTCCGTATAGGTAAATGTGAAGCTGGTTTATAGTAATGACTATGCTTTCGATGTATTACCAAGCGGAGCTGGGAAAGGAGGGGCTTTGTCATTTGTACTTGAAAAGTTGGAGACTGAAGGCAAACAACCTTCTAACACACTTGTTTGTGGTGACTCTGGAAACGATGCCGAGCTCTTCACCGTTCCTCAGGTGTACGGCGTAATGGTTAGTTCCCTACTGCTTTTCAAGTTTGATCATACTTTGATTGCGCTCTCGTATCTGATGCTATTTTTTACTGTTTAAGGTTAGCAATTCACATGAAGAACTGTTGCAATGGCATGAAAAAAATGCAAAGGATAACCCTAAAATATTTCATGCTTCTGAGAGATGTGCAGCTGGCATCATAGAAGCCATTCAAAAGTTTAATTTGGGACCAAGTGTCTCGCCTAGAGATGTTGTGGACACTGAAAATTTCCACACAGAAATTTTGGATCCTGCTCATGAGGTGGTTCAGTTTTATTTATTTTATGAGAAATGGCGATCCGGAGAGGTGGAGAAGTCTGACAAATATTTGCAGAATTTGAAATTACTCTCTGTAAGTGTGTTTCTTCGTTTTGCTGTATATCAAATACTTCAAAAGTGATAAAGAAGAAGCTTTTAGATCTTTCAAGTGCCCGAATAAATAATCTTGAAAATTGTCTATATAGCCTGTGTCATATAAAGTGATTAGTTGACTTAGTTGGTATGTTTTTGCCATGTTTCAGAGTCCGCTTGGTGTTTTTGTTCATCCTTCTGGAGAGGAGAAACTGATACATGAATGGATAGATCAGTTGGAAAACTTACATGGGGATTGGAAGGAAAAGCAGTTTCGCATTTGGTTGGATAGAGTGACGTCTTCTTATATCAGTTCAGATTCATGGCTTGTAAAATTTGACAAGCATGAATTATCTGGTAAGAAACCTAGTTTTATAAGATATACTTTCAGATATTTCTTCTAAAATATAGATCAATCCTTTGACCCGGACCATTGGCTTGTTTCTTCTACCAATCACCATTGTCATGTTATTTTTTCACCTGTTTTACTGTTCTGTTGCTTCTGCTTCACAGTTTCTACTTGTGACTTATCTTTTTTTTTTGTCAACACTTGTGACTTATCTGAGTCTGGGAAATGATTAGCAGAAACTAAAATCACCAAAAGCCATCTTGATTAGTGTATTACAAGCCAATTTTTACAATTAGAAGTCTAGGAGGGATTAAGGGTTTATTTGATCTTTTTTTCTTCTTGTAGATGACAGAAAAATATGTCGACTTGTTTGTTCATGATAGAATACTGTAGAAGTTTGCTTCTACTCTCTAATGTTTTACTCTCGTTTGCAGAAGGAAAAGTACGATCTTGTGCAACAAAAGTCTTACTGAGTTGTAAGGTACACCTTAATTCATGTCCTTTTAAGATTTCAACCGAATTGATCAATTAAAAACTGAAAATGGGTTAAAATGGATAGGAGGAAAAGCAAAAGCTGACGTGGATGCACATCCACCAATCATGGTTAGATGATTCATGTTCAAACGATCAAGAAAAATGGATTTTTTAGAAGGATTATCTTAACCTCGACTGACAAATTAAGATGATGATACATGTTTTCAGACAGAAGCTAACCAAAGGTCATTGTGTTGTGTTTTAAATGGTGTGAATCTGATAAAGCAGTCATGTGATTAAAAGGGATGTTGCTATGGTTTGGTTTCACAATACTCGTTTTAGGTCAATTGAATAGTAAAATAAGGAAGATTGTGTCCAACGTTTGGCAGCCTGTCTTGGATAATTTGGTCTGTTTAGGACCTTTGTTTTGCAATTCTGTTTTGTTTATACTGATTGTTTTGAACTATTTTGGTTTAATTTGGTTTGGTAAGATTCAGTTTTTGTTCATGAAGAGTATAAATCAGTACGAAGAACAAAAATTGATTGAATTTTTGGGTTTGATTCTGTTTAAATCATATTTCGTTTTTTTTAATATAGAAAAAGCTATATAAACCATATCAAAATGTTTTTAATTGGGGACCGAGAATAAAAGTTAGAATGGATCTTAAGTAACATACGAAATTAATACATTCATAATGGAAATCATGAATTCAATATGATATTAGAATCTGATACAAATATCTATTATCGTTGTGGACCAAAAAATTGGATTATCGTTGATCGAGTCAATGCATTGTCAAGAATCTTTTTCATCCAGTGTGGTTTTAGTAGTTTATTTGCTTAAAGCTATTAATAGTAATCTAGTTGATATTTGTTGTCAAAATGAGTTATTATAAAATTATTTATAGTTCTACAAAACTTTTATGTTTGCATTTTACATTTTCTTAATAATTAGGGTTTTTATATTAGACGTAATTAATATTTTGTAGTTTTATACTCAGAGATATTTTCTATGATTTGGACTTAATAACATTTTTAGATGTATCTATTAATATGAATGTTAAAAATTAGTAAAAAAAAATAGATAAAAAATAATAAAAATTAAAATAAAGAATAAATGTAAGATATTATCATATTTTAGAAAATATGTGGAAAAATTATTTAAGAAATTATTAATATTTAAGATATATATGTGTCTGGTGCGTCTAGCGCAGCTGGTAACATAGCATGCGTCTCTTCGTTGGACACCACGGGTTCAACTCGTGCTAAGCTCCATTGTGAGCATTTGGGGAGTGGGTCCCCCAGTTGTGGCCCACATCGACAAAAAAAAGAAGATATATATGTATATTGGTAATTTGGTAATTTCAAATTATTTTCCGCCATCGCGCAAAATTTATCCAATCGCGCAAAATTTCATTAAGCAACTTTTTATTTGTAATTGTTGTTCTGCATATTTTATTATGCATTTTTATTTTAATTTCCGCCATTGAGCGATTATGCAATATTACCAATCTGAACCTAAGTTTTATAAGTTTGATTGGCTAATTTTAGGCGGTACAATTATTACAGTCTCAACAGCTTTTAAAGTCTATTATCGATCTGAACCAAAATTGGATTATCGTTGATCGAGTCAATGCATTGTCAAGACTCTTTTTCATCCATCATCTATCCACACTCTTTTTTCATTTTTTTTCTCTCTACCTCTTTTTTATGGGTGATTATTTCTAAATTCAGTTACACCCAGGATATGATTATATTGACTCGAAATGTTTGAACAAAGAGGAATAGAATGTGGTTAAGTTTTGGTATTATCAAAGTTTTGGTGTTATCACCAAAACAAAACTAACACTACCATTTTGATGGCAAGAGAGTAGATGAGTGAAGTTTCCGTTTTGGCACCAAACTTTTTGACTTTAAAAAAATAATTAAAAATTATTTTATTTTGTCAAAAGTGCCGTTACAGCAAGCAATGAATCACTTTCCTTGTGGAATTCTCTGGCGATTTGTTTCTTTGGATCTAAGCTCCAGATCTGTGGGGGCACGAAGATTCCATTAGGCTTGTGTCCAAATGGAATCGGAGAAATGGGTGTTGATGGTGACGGCGCAAACTCCGACGAATATCGCCGTGATTAAGTATTGGGGTAAGAGAGATGAGGTCCGGATTCTCCCCGTCAACGCTAGCATTAGCGTAACTCTTGATCCTGATCACCTCTGCACCCTCACTACCGTCTCCGTTAGTCCTGCTTTTGATCGGGATCGAATGTGGCTCAATGGCAAGGTACTTGCTTCATTTCCCTCTACGATATCTCTCGTTCCTTCTTCTTCTTCTTATTCGTCTCTTTACTTTGAACCCATTTCTTATTGATTATCAGTTTTGAGTTAAGACTTAAATTAGAACCTTTTTGTTGCTTCGTTGTTTGTCTGTCTTGTCACTTGTATGATCTGAAGGAGTACATATTGTTCTCGTTTCATGTTAGTATAGGAAATCTCTCTTTCTGGAAGTAGGTACCAAAATTGTTTGAGGGAAATTCGAAGTCG
This sequence comes from Biscutella laevigata subsp. laevigata, assembly GCA_900406315.1. Lineage (NCBI taxonomy): Eukaryota > Viridiplantae > Streptophyta > Magnoliopsida > Brassicales > Brassicaceae > Biscutella > Biscutella laevigata. The sequence continues at coordinate 5,403 of OVAU01001601.1, forward strand.
TGCTGGTGATGTTGAAGACAAGGAGAAAGGAATCAAGATAGGGAAGAAAGATTGGGAGAAACTGAATCTACATATTGCCTCTCATAACAACTTCCCTACTGCTGCTGGTTTAGCATCGTCAGCAGCTGGATTTGCTTGCCTTGGTATTTCTCCCTTTTCTCTCTGTGTACTATCTAGAGTTTCCAAGGTATCGTGAGCTTGTGACCAGCTCGTAGTTTATGTCAAACTGTTATTTCCTGCAGTGTTTTCTCTTGCAAAGTTGATGAGTGTAGATGAAGATCTAAGCCATCTTTCTGCGATAGCCAGGTACCTATGTAGTGGACTTCTTTGCATTATCATTCCTCACAATTTCTCAGGCACCAACTATTACAAGATACTATTCTGATCCTTTTTTACAATTTTCTTTATTTATGCCACAGTCATAATTGTAAAAGTCTTCCATGTTTTGTTGTTGAATGACGGTTACAAGGTATAATTTCGTTCTCTCATGTAGGCAAGGCTCAGGAAGTGCTTGCCGTAGTTTATTTGGCGGATTTGTGAAATGGACAATGGGAAGCAAAGAAGATGGCAGTGACAGCGTTGCAGTTCAACTGGCAGATGAGAAGCACTGGAATGATCTTGTTATCATCATTGCTGTGGTACGGATCTTATAAATCTATCTACTTTAGACTTGGTCGTAGAATTATTACCGTCATCCCATCAAACTATCCGTGTGTTACAATGTCTCTCTTCATACAAGCTGAATGAATGAGCTTATATGAGCAACTATTTCCAGGACTCAATATTGAGTTGCTTTACTTGAACAAGTGAAGTGTAAGCAGATTATGGGTTTAAACAGCCACATTCCCCTGCACTATGGCATGTAAGTCTTTTTACCTTGTGATACACACAGGTGAGTTCACGGCAGAAGGAAACAAGCAGCACCTCTGGAATGCGTGAAAGTGTTGAGACAAGTTTGCTTTTACAGCACAGAGCAAGCGTACGTTCTCTTTTTTCATGTTTGATGAAAGTCTGTATTACTTCTTAAACTCATCTTCTGTTTTTGCTTATACGTAGGAAGTTGTGCCAAAACGGATTCTGCAAATGGAGGAAGCTATACAAAACCGAGATTTTGCATCTTTTACACAATTGAGCTGCGCAGACAGTAATCAGTTTCATGCTGTTTGTCTGGACACATCTCCACCCATATTTTACATGAATGACACCTCCCACAAGTATTTCTCTATGTCAACAACTACATTTAGCTACCAAACATCCTTTCTTCTCTTAATATCAGGCTTGTTAACTGCTTTCCCAGGATAATTAGCTTAGTTGAAAAGTGGAATCGTTCTGAAGAGACACCACAGGTAAGTACTACCATTGCTGTGTCTTGCTGAATTGTGAGAGAGAGCAGACCATTTGATCTCAAAATCTCAATTGCAAGAATGTTTTGTGTTTCTGAAGTATATAAATAACTGAAAAACTTAAATCTGGATAGGTTACTTACACATTTGACGCTGGACCAAACGCTGTAATGATTGCACGCAACAGAAAGGTAGCAGTACAATTGCTCCAGAAGCTGCTCTACTCTTTCCCTCCAAAGTCTGACACTGATATGGAGAGGTGAGAGATAGCAACCGTGTGATTTTGCTTACTGCAGTTTTATATGACCTTAAAATATGACTAAAAAGACTTCTTGTAATGATTTTGGTTTCTATGTTTACCAGTTATGTTGTGGGAGATAAGTCGATTCTAAAGGAGGCAGGATTAGATGGAGCAAATGGCGTAGACAGCGTTGGATCTCAGGAACAAAAAGGAGAAGTCAATTATTTTATATGCACAAGACCTGGAAGAGGTCCCATAGTGGTTAACGACCAAGCTCAAGCCCTTCTGGATCCTGAAACTGGCTTTCCCAAGTGAGCAATGTCTCTGCTTCAAGCTAATATTTATGATGAGCATCTTTTAACTGCAAGTTTATGAAACGATATTTTAATGATTAGCATCCTTCAACTGGTGCAGCTTTGTTGTTATCTACTTCTATCTTTCTATATTAATAAAAAAATGATTTGGCTTTGTTTTACTAGAGCACATCTTTTTACTATGGTGCAACAGATTATTAAAAAAGAAAACCCAAAAGAAATTCATACGAAACAGACAGTAACTGTTCAAGATTGGGTTAAACCTTAAAACTTTTCAGGAACTTTTGAGGGCATGTTCGTTTTTCAAGTGGATTGCAACATCTAGATAGAACAACTATGTTATACATACAAATAAGTTTAAATTTGTAGTTGCTTTTTAATGTTTTAATAATATATAAAAATATTGTTTGTTTTTTATTTGGTTTAATTTTGATTAAAAATGATAAAATTATGTTTTTCTATAAGTTTCACACAAAAGCATAACTTTAGGAAGATGTGATCTGCAATTTTTTTAGAAAACATGATATGTGATTTTTAATAAAAACCTGATTTTGTGATTTCTAATGTTAGTCCATTTTTTGAGAAAAAATGAATCCATGTGATTTCTAAAATGTGATTATGTGTTTTAAAATATGAGTTTACGTTTTGTTTGGTGGGGATAAAACATGAATATTTTTCTGTGAATTCAGGGTTTTTCTGAAAAATGTGAGTATGTGTTAAAAGAATATATTTTCACATAAAATAAAATGTTATTCTGTATTTTTCTTAGAAAAAAAATGATTCTATGAATTCGGAAAAATAAAGTAGTTCATTATTACTTTTAGAATGTTATATTCTTTCAATATTTAACTTCTGCTAATGAACAACTTCTATGTATTTTCAGCAATACAGAGTGGGAGTGAGACGAACAACAACGACTTAATAGTCCTCTCATTTTAACACAAACAAACAAAAAAAAAAGTAAACCAAAGTAAAATCCTATACTATAGGCATCAACAACGAGGAGTCCAAGCAGAAGCAGTAAGCAAAGACAAATCTTTCCAACCAAGTTTAAGCGTACCATTATCATCAACCAAAGTATACCCATCCGAAGGAAACATTCCCAAAAGCAGAGTCGCTTGTGTTGCTGCATTTCCAGCTAATGATATTCCTTTAAACCCACATTGTTGCATCTTCTCTCTCCAGCTCTCGAACTTCACTTCACCACTTCTTGATGGTCCTCCAACTGCTAAAACGTTTCTAATCTCTTTGGATAGTAGTTGTTGTTCAACGACATGTCTCTCTTCACTCTCTTCTCCGTAGCTTGCTCCTAATGAGTCGAATAGAGCTGAGTAGTAATGTATTGCTTCTACGAATCTTCCTAAGAAGGAACCTGCGTGGCTTAAGTCTTGTTCCACTACTGTCACTACTTTGGGAGCTAATCTGTTCGTTTACAGATTGTTAAACCAAATCAAACATCTATCTTCAAATCTACAATCTATAGTTTAAGTGTGATATAAGGTCGTAGTCTTGGGCAAAAAATCCAATCTAAATGGACAGAACACGAAAGCAAATGACAAAATAACCAAATAGATAGTTTGTGAACTATCCATGGATATTGGTTGATTTGGTTAATAACCGAAAACCGAACAGATATCGAACAAAAAAAATATCCATAATACTAACCCAAAACAGAACCAAATAGGATTTCTTATGAGCTAAAATATCCGAAAATTTAAATAAACGGAACGGAAACCAAACCAAATTTATGATTTTATTAAGTGTATTTAGTATATCTAAAACAAAAAAAAAAAAAAATCATAATACCGAACCAAAACCGAATGGGTATCAACATCTTAAAATCCGAAAAATCAAATAACCGACCCAAAACCGAATGAAAACCAACTGATTTCAATTCAAGTGATTTAAAATATCCAAAGTTTTGTATATATCGAATCAAAATCGAACCAAATCTATGATTTTACTATACTTTTAGTGTATTTCAATTAAAATTATGGTTTAGATCTTTAGTAATTGAACCGAGTGAATATCTAACCAAAACATAACTGATTTCATTTGGGATGCTATATGGATACTACAATCAATATCCAAAATATACGAGAAACGAATGTATCGAACCAAACCGAATGTGCAGAACCAAATATTTGAATTCCTACTACTACTAGTGTTTGTTTACCTTTGGAGTAACCAGAGGGTGTGTGCATCAGAGCCAGTGACATCATAAAGAGAATGTTGAAGCCAGTGAACAGCAACTGCTTCTCTTTTCCTCACATTAAGCCTCTCAGTGTCCAAGTTTCCAACTTTCTCCGCAAGAGGACAGAACTCAAAAGGTAAGCCAAGTTTATCAGCGAAATCAGATAGACGTTTCCCAGTAGCTTGAAGAGCTTCCATGGAAGTACCAAGTCCCGTGAGTCGCACGTTAGGAGGTCCTCCAGGTCTAGAAGCTAAGATATGGAATAAACCAGGCCATTGAAGTCCTTGCATAATATCAAGATCAATGATATGTACACTCTCTTCTTTCTCAAATGCTTCTTGTATAGCTTGATTAGCTGTGAAATGTGAGAATTTAACTAAAGGACTTATCCCATTAAACACTTGAAACGCAGAGAGAATCTTCAAGCTATGTGTTTGGGGCATCCACCGTGAAGGTAAAGCTGCGTAGATTCCGAGACACGAGTTGAGTAATCTCGCTGACATAGCTTCAGAGAAGTAAGCAGCTACTCTCTGTGCAGAGGTTCCGTAAGGAGTTGAGAGTTGAGAGATTTCGAGGAGAAGTTTGTTTGCTTCTTCGAGATTATCTGCAGAGACAGTTTCTGCACATTGTAGAAGTAAAGTGAGAAGATGTAAACCTTCTTCGTCTTGTTTTTGTCTCTTGATCTCTTCTTTCCTCTCTCTTAACGCTTCCACTGTGTTCACGGTGGGTGTGTTTGTCACCGTCTCTGGAGCTGGTGGTGCATCGGAGGATGAATTTTCCTTTTCTACTGAAAGAGGAGGTTTCTGTAGTTGTTGTTGTTGTTGCGGCGGTGGAATAGGAGGAGAAGGATTGTTGGAGATCTGATAAAGTGGCTCGAAAGGGGGAGAAGGATCGGAGGAGGAAGGATCAAGAAGCATGAGAGATCGGAGTCTATACTCAAGAAGAGCTCCAAGATTTGGATTACAAGGGAAGATAATATCTCTGACGTTTTGGATAAGCTGAGGGATAGAGACTGAAGTTGAAGAGTGGATTAAGTCTCTGATAATGGCGTCGACCCAAACTGTAGGTGAAGAAGAAGAAGAAGAAGAGTCTTGATCCATAGACTGTACGGACATCGCCGTAGGACGCTCAGAAGGGAAAACCGGAAGACCAGAGAAGCCACAGACAGAGAGTGGTGGTATTGTCTGAGTAGCAGAATCAACAGACGACGGTGGTAGTTGTGGTGAAGTAGTGGTGTAGTTGGAGTCAAGAAGGTGAGAGGGACGGCGAGGAGGACGAGCTGAGTGATGGTGGTTATAATCAAGGTTATTCAAGGAAGAAGATGAACACATCTCAGAAGCTAAACGTTTTCTCACCATAACAGAAGGAGGAGGAGGAGTACGGTTATTACTGTTGCTACTACCGGAAGAAGTGGTTCTCAAGGGAGTACGAGGATGAGGGCCGTGGAAATCGCCGGAATCCGCCATGGAGGGTGAATAGTTGGTCGTGGAATTGCATGGTTATAAATAAAGGAAAAAAGAATCGGAAAATCCAAACAGAAAAGAGTATTGCAAGTAGCTTCTGGCTATATCTTCTAAAGAGACTCTTGAAATTACTTCATCTGCATCACAATCTCCGATGAGTAAACTAAAGAAAAGCAAAGAACACAGAGAGAGGAATTTGGAAGTAACTGAGTTTGGTCGTATGTAAATCGTCGTCCACCTTATGAATTAATGTGAATGTCGCTTCGTACATTTAATGACTCTCTCTCTATTTGTTATATTTAAATTTGGTAAAAAAAAAAAGATATTAAAAATGGGGGAAGAGAGTAGGTGGTGGATCGGAGAAGTTCGTCGTTGAGTGTTTGACGTCTTGCTTTTGCCGATCAATCTCTTTTCTTCACCGATCGATCTCACGCTCGAGATAACAACAAGAAGATAATATTTATTTTGGTATCTAATAATTTAGCTCAATTTCGTGGAAATGTACTAATAATTCACAAAATGACGGAATATTGAAATCGTTCTATGTTTCCAGGTAATTTACCAATGATGTTTTTCCCGTATAAACTTAACATTTTCTGTTTAAAACTTTTAATAAATATATATTTTCACAGTATTCTAAAATATCATATACTCTCTCTGTTTCAGTTTAAAAGATGTTTAGGGATGTTGCACACATATTAATAAAATTGATAAAAAGTCTATTCTAACCTTCTTTAACCCATATTAAATAGTGACTAAAAGTAATTATTAGATAACAAATGGATAAAATAGGGAAATTATCATTATTTTTACATGGGAAATACAAAACTTCAAATAATTTGAAACAAAAAAATTCTCCCTAAACATCACTTATTATGAAAGAGAGGAAGTAGTAGAGTGGTCACGGGTGGTTATTGGGTGTATGGCTACCAGTTTTAGTTCGGTTCAAATTCAATTCGGATTTGCGAGGTCATGTTTAGGGAATCCATTCAATTTCATTTATTTTCGGTTTGGTTCGGAAAATTTCAAATTTGGGTCAGGTTTGAGGATACCTTAAAACTTTTGAATTTTTTTTTACTTTAGTTCAGATTCAAATAATTTCAACTTAGAATGCCTAAAATAAAATACTCGGCTAAATCCAAAAATTTAAACTATTTTCATTTTTAAAAATATCACAATTTTTTAAAAATAAATAGAAAATTGAGAACAAAACATTAAAATATATTAAATATATGAAATTTAATAGTAAACATTAAAATATAACAAATATTTAAATATAATAATAGATATTGAATATTTAAAATTATGGTCGGTTGACTATTTCAGATGTTGGGTTCGGTTCAAGTTTTATCCGGATATAAAGTACCTCAAATATATGACTCATTCAAATATTTTATATTTTAGTTTGGATTTGAGTTGTTATTTTTTGGATTCTGATTTGATTTTTTTTTTCAGCCCTAATCATACTACCGGAGAGTATTTTTAAAACTAAATAAAAAAATCCTATATAATGACTTCATAATTTAGAATCTCTCTTTTTTTTTTTTTTTTTTTTTTTAAACTATTTTATTGATTATCAAAAGGGGAAACCCCATAACAACAGAAACATACAACCAGCATACAACCAGAAAATGGCTTAGATAATATCATCGAAAGCAGCAGATCAATGATATTGAAATAAACCAAACCAAAGCGAGAGATAAGAAGATGATGGTGAGCTTCCGGAGGGAACCGAATGAGAAGAAAGACGATCAATACCCAAGAGTTTCGCCCTAATAAGTTGCTTGATTGAGGGATAAATGGCAGATGGTGAATGAGATTGTGCACGATGGAGTCTTCCATTTCTTTCTCGCCAAACCATGTAGATAATGGCTTGAAAAAGAAGGAAGGAGATGACCTTTACCTGACGATTGAAATGTGGACGACTAATCCAAGATATGATTTCGGATAAGCTAGAAGGTGGGTCCAAACTTGGATGTGCGAAAAAATGGTTCCACACTGACCTGGAGTAGGAGCAATCGAAAAACAAATGGTGATGGGTTTCATCCTCAACTCCACACAAGAGACAAGTGGAAGTGATTGTGCTGTCCCAAGTTCTCAATTTGTCCCTTGTGGGAAGTCGGTCTCTCATGAGTAGCCAAACAATAAAGGCATGCTTAGGAACAAGAAACTTGCACCATACAGCCTTGTGCCAAGCGACTGGAGTCCCCAAAGGGTTTAAGTGGTTCCAAACAAGCGCGGAGGAGAAGTTACCTGTGGTGTCATCACTGGAGTTCCTCCAGGCGAAAGAATCAGAGGTTTCCGGATGGAGGATAGGAGTTGTGGGGATGCATTGGCGGAGTAAACTGCTGATCGGATTGCGAGGACGAGTAAGAGTCCAAGTAGTACTCGAGAAAGCAAGAAGAACAGTAGCTGTCCTGGGGATACCCGAGATCCGTGGTCCAGTTGGGCCAACAATATCAATCAAGGGACCTAGAGATGTCCAATTGTCTATCCAAAAGCGAATAATAGTGCCGGATCCAATGATGGCAGTGACATGAGGTCTAGCTAACTCTCTGTTACGTAACAAGTTTTTCCATATCCAATTGCCATTACCAATCAAAGGAACCTCCCAAAAGGAAGATTCTTTTATCAAATACCTCTGAACCCATGCAACCCATAAGGAACCTGCTCGGGAGAATAGCATCCAGATAAGCTTGAGTACAAAGATTTTGTTCCAGGGGACTAACCTTTTTAACCCAAGCCCTCCTGCAGTCTTCGGTGTACAAACAGAAGCCCACGAAATTTTTGCACCCGACGCCGAATCCGCATTTCCAGACCATAAAAATGCAGCACACATTCGTTCGATTTTCTTCAAGCAAGCGACTGGGAGGGGATAAACTGATGCCCAAAAATTGACAATGCTTTGCAGGACTGATTGAATCAATTGAAGTCTACCTGCATAAGATAGGTGCTTAACCATCCAGTTCGAAATGCGCCCACGAACTCTATCCAGCAAGGGTTGGAAATCGTTAGATTTCATCTTCTTAGGGAGAAGAGGAAGACCCAAATATTTCACTGGAAGAATGCCTTGAATAATCCCCATTTCTTCAGCGATTGAACCAAGGTGATTAGAGATGCTCCCGTCACGAAACAATTTGGACTTGCTGAGGTTTAGGCGAAGACCCGAAGCAGAGTAAAATCGTTCAAGAATTTGTATTATTGCTGAGAGAGATTGGTCAGAACCGTCAAAGAAGATGAGTATGTCGTCTGCAAAGCTTAAGTGTGTGATGAGTGGATTTGTCGCTCGCGGATGACACTGGAACTGATTCATGATAGCTGCTCTGTCGAGCTCCTTTGAGAGGATATCAAGCGCTAAAACAAATAATGCAGACGACATCGGATCACCTTGCCTCAGCCCTTTTTTCCC
>OVAU01001602.1:0-14365 GCA_900406315.1 Biscutella laevigata subsp. laevigata
CGTTGGTTAATTAACAATATTTGTAATAAGTTGGATATTCATATTAAATAAAAAATTATTTAAAATTTAAAATTTCTTGTATTATAAATGTCATCAAAATAAAATTTTATTTTAAATAAAAAATATAAGGTTAAAAATAATCATCTACTATAATAATCTCCATAGAATTAACACTAATATTTTTGAAAATATGTTAGTATTAATCTCATGAAATATTTCATTATTGATTATGCAGATTAAATTCAATATCATAAATAAAAAATAACTTAATATATTATAATAATATTTAATTACAAAATTACAAAATTATATCTATATATTTTATTATAAAACAATTATCTTGTATTAAACGCTGGCAAAATCCTAGTGTAATAGTTTATTTGGTAGTTAGGAGTAAATTTAATATAAATAAAAAATTATTTTGATTAATTTTTTAATAAAAAAATCGATGTAGAAAAAGGGAAGGAAAGGAATGGTAAGATTGTATTAACACATTTCATTAAATGTACATAGCAAACATAAAGTGTATTGGGCAATGTCCAAATGTATGAAGCACTGTTTTGTTTCATTAAATGCATTAGAGCAATTGACGCGTTAGACTTCCCACTTATAGGTCAGAGTTTCTAGCTGATGGCGGGAAAAGCTGGTGCCGGCGGGAATGATGGCGGGGTGAGGCTGATGGCGCCAGTGAGATCGATGGCTAGGTCGAGCGGCGAGTCTCCTACTAAGCTTTTGCGTGTTTTTTTTGTTTTTTTGTCTTTATTTGAAATTAATTGTAAATTTAATAATTAATAAATAAAATTAATATATTTTATAATTAATATAAAATTTAATTCGTTTTAATTTTACAAATATAATAATTAATATTAAATTTTAAATATAAAAAGAAACTAGCCATTATTCTTGAAACGCTATTATAGAAAGAACAAGTATAATAACATTGTCTTATAAATGCTGTTACAGATGGGATAACTATAATAGCACTGAAACAAAAACCTTATTACATATGTATACCTACGATAGCTGCGGCAGACACAACGTTTATGAAAACATTATTAGATATGCATAATATCAGCTTTCATGTGCTACAATGTATGTTTTTCTTGTAGTGATATTTTCCTGATAAGTTTGTTTCTTATAAGGCAGTGTTTAAGATGACTATAAATACTGATGAATTGAAGTCTGATAAGCTGGTAGGCATGCTAAAAGTTGACGAGATGGAGACCTCAAGAACCAATGTTGGAAAATCGTCAAGAGTAGCCTTTGTGGCACAATGAGGACACCAAATTCATGAAATTGGAGGATGACATGAGTCTTATGGCAAAAATATTTGAGAAGATGATGAAACGGATTGAGAAAGATCAAAACCAAGGAAAAAGCCACCACGATGATAAACATCTAATAAGATTAGACAAAGAAAAAATGAGAGATACAATGCTTTGAATCTGAAGGGTACGAGCACATGATGAGTGAATGCCCTTTAACAAAATGAGAGGAAGTGAGCTGTTGAGGATGTAGAGGAGTAGGCCATCAAAAAGATGAATGTCCAAGCCAACACAAGAGAAAAGAAAATTTATTCTTAATTTTTATTGACACTGAATCGGGAACTGAGAGTGAAGACAAGGAGATGATCAATTATGTAGTCTTTGTAGTTGACAAGGAGGTGTGGGACTCATAAATAATCACAAGGAAAATATAATATAATCCAAATGTTGAATCAGATTTAAATACAAACAAAACGTTAGAGTTAGCATTAATGATAAGTAGAAGATGATTACATGAGTTTGCTTAAAGTAAATACTGAAAATAAAAGGGTTGTAAAGTAAATAGTTAGTTGTTAGGTGTGTAAAGCGATGTTGGTCGCGGCGCTGATGTAAGCGAGGTGCTTAAATAAGTGCGAGTAAGTCAATACGCGTATAGTAAGATAGAAAGTAAATAAGACTGAGGATTCCGCAAAGGGAAGTTGAGCTGGTCGACGTTTTATATCATCAATCATTCAGCGAGCTGTGAGCTATGTGTTCGACATCGCGTCAAGCTCGAGTCGTGATATCGGAAATACAAGCGATGTCGGATGCGAGCCTCGTAGACAATATTCTAAAGTCTTGATAGACATGGTTTTTATAGGGTTTTGATCATCTTTATTGATCATTTTTGTATAGTTTATGTTGCATTTATAGTCTTTTAGGATTGCATCTTGCATATTTTGAATTTCAGGTGATTGGAGTGGATCTATGCAAGAAAAATGAGTAATTAGGATCAAGAAAATCAAGAATCAACCATATTAGCATCAAAGGAATTCAAGTCATGAAGATTGGATCATGAAGTATCTGGATCGAGCAACTGGATCGACCAAGGTTGCCCGATCCAGCCAGAGCAAAAAGGAGCCAGCTTGGATCGATCGGCCAATCCTGGCCGGTCCAAGGCGTTTTCCGAGAGTCAAACCTGCGTTTTTAGAGTTGACCAACCCGATTTCTCTTCAGTTTTCCTTCATATAAATACTCGTTTATGCTAAAAACCCTAAGGACAATCACCATTTTCATGTCTATATTGTTCTTGACTTAGTATTGTATGAATCTATCTTTTATTTAAGTTATTATTGAAGTTTATTGCTTAATCTTGTTTTGATTTTGTTTATTCTCATCATCTTTCTCTTATTTTTATCTCTCTCCCTAATCTACCACTTAGATTTGTGATGAAATCCATTTTCCTCATGAGAATTTGTGGTTTCTTCATGAATAGTGAGTAGTTAATCTCCTAAGTGGTTGATTAGGTTAGATTAGGGAGAATTGACAAAGATTTTAGGTGTTTAGGGCTTAGAATCACAAGTATCTTAATCTCATAAGATGCTCTTAGTTGATTTTGGCCAAATTAACCTAGATCTAAAGAAGACTTCTAAGCCCGAGAGGTGCTATTTGTTTTTGGTTCATGTTTTATGGATGCTTAGGGTTTCAATATCAAGAGATTGAATTGTTATTCCAAGTGGTTGTTTAAGATTTCATACAAACTATTTGACATGTCTTGATTTGACAATATTTGTAATTGATGCATACGAGAATATGAATTTCTTATGTATGAGGAATGTTACTGCTTCTTTATTTGTTGCAATTGGCAAGAGATTGTGATTGTTGCATGATTAGGATATGGGTCTTCTCCACGAGAGTTGGTTGATCCAGAAAAGAATACACCGAAACCTGAGATAACCTGAATTGATGAAATTAAGCACCTAGAACTAAGTCTTTTCTCCTGAAATCAACTGTCTGGTCACCTGCTTAGATCTCTCTTATTTGAGTTTATCAATCGTTATATGCTTGCTTTTACTTCTTTGACTTATCATTTCGAATTACAATTTTTGTTAGGATTGCTTTAGTAACAAAAAAACTTCTTTTTAACTTAGACCTGTTAGACGGTCTAGAGGATTTATTGTCCTGGTATACTCTCAGTCTGGTTCGACATTTAAACCCGCAACCTTTGCATCACCCTTAGTCATCTTTACTCTGATTCTCTAACACATAGGGATATACGGGTTAAAGATTCTCTTATCAAATTGGCGTTGTTGCCAAACTGGGATTTTGTACTAGCAATAAATCTTTTGTGTCTTTTAGGGACTAAATTTTCTTTTTCAGGTTACTGACTTTTTCTTGACTTTGTTTCTCTTGTTTCAGGTGTATGAACTTGCATTCTCGCGGTTCAACAAATCTTATTCCACTTTAGGCCGATATCAGAGCACTTGAACGTCATAACACAAGGGCACGAAGAGAGGCCGAACGACTTCTACATCTCCAACGTCTCGATCTAGAGATGGCGGCTGCTCAGGATCACCCAGCTAATGATCCGACACCACCTCAACCCGCCCAGGCCAATGTTCAGGCTCCTCCAGTTGACATTATTGGTGCTCATGATGCACCAAACACTAGAGGCCATAGGACTGGTATCCACACACCTGCCATCAACAACAATGACTTTGAGATTAGGACCAGCCTCATCTTCATGATTCATAGCAGTCAGTTTCATGAACTTCCAGGGAATGATCCTTTGGATCACCTGAACACCTCTGATAGACTTTATAGCACAGTTCAGATCAACAGGGTTTATGAGGATGCGTTGAAGCTACGTTTGTTCCCGTTCTCTCTAGGTGGTGCTGCTCACCAATGAGAAGTTAGACTTCCAAGGGATTCAATTACCACCTGGGCTGATTGCAAGAAGGAGTTTGTCACAAAGTTCTTCTCCCTTACCCGAACTGCAAGCCTCATGAGGGAGATTTCAAGTTTTACTCAGAAAGCCATGGAAAGCTTTGATGAAGCCTGGGACCGTTTCACCTCCTACACCATCAAGTGTTCTCATCATGGATTCAACAAGATCTGCTTGCTTAACACGTTCTTCAGGGGCTTGACAGAAAAATTCCAGCTAGTGCTTACTACAGCAAGTGGGGGAAACTTCCACAACTTGACAGCCAAACAGGGAATGCAGTTGATAGAAAACTTGGCTCAGAGCAGCAACACCCACAGTGAATACTATGACCGCTCCAACAGGGGGCGTGTGGAACCTAAGGATGTTGGGTACAAGAAGGAGATCCAATATCTAAGTGATAAGATTGACCGTCTGATCAATGCCCAACATTCTACAGTTCACTTTATGGGCAATGCTGATGATGGTACCCAAGAGGATTATCAGATTGAAGAGGTAAACTACATGGGACACTAGGGTTACATACCAACTTACAACAGCTACCAAGCCAACAGAAACCTCTCCTACCACAACAACAATGTCGCGAACCCTCAAGATCAAGTTTATCCCGTTCAGCGACCGGTTCATACCCAAGGCTACCAGCAACAGAGTTACCAGAACTGTCCCAGTATCCGAATTATCAGACAAGACCACCAGGGTTTCAGACTTCTCAGCCTATGCAACAACATAACTCGGGGACTGCTGCGCCATTGATTTCTAAGAAAGATTAGGCCAACGCCATGCTTCACCAAATAATTGATGGTCAGACAAAGAATAACATCAAGTTTGCTACTGTCAAGAAGGAGATAAATGCCAAGGTGGATCACTTCTATAGTGATCTGAATGGGAAGGTGGAATCCATGTCTTCTCACTTGAAGGCATTGGACAACCAAGTTGCTCAGGTTGCCTCATCTTCCAAGCGCCCAATGGGCTTGCTTTCTGGAAAGACCGAGTCTCCTAAAGAGGAATATGCCAATGTTATTTCTACCCTTACACTCATCGAGGACGATAGTGGTTAAACGGGGTAAAGAGGATATAAGGTTAAACGGGGTAAAAACCTTGTTTCAAATTGGCGTCGTTGCCAAACTGGGATTTTTGCTAGCAGTTGATTTTTTGTGTTTTTAGGGACTAAGTTCACTTTTCAGTACTAATCTCGTGTCTCTCTTGCTTCTGTGTGTTTCAGGTGCATAAACCTACGTTCTAGAGGATCTTCACATCTTCTACCAGTTCAATCAGATATCAAGGCACTTGAACGTCAGAACAGACGAGCAAGAAGAGCAGTCGAGCGATTACTACATATTCAGCGACTCAATCTCGAAATGGAGGGTGCTCAAAACCCGCGAGTTAATGCTCATATACCACCACAACCCGCCCAAGCCAATGCTCAGGTCAACCCACCTGATACTATCGGTGCTCACGATGCACCCTACTCGGGGCCATAGGACCGACATCCGCCCGTCTACAATCAACAACAACAACTTTGAGATAAGGACCAGCCTCATCTCGGTGATCCAGGGTAGTCAGTTTCACGGTCTTCCCGGGAATGATCCTTTGGACCACCTGAATACATTTGATAGACTATGTAGCACAATTCAGAACAACGGGGTATCAGAAGACGCCCTGAAACTATGTTTGTTCCCGTTCTCTCTAGGTGGTGCCGCTCACCAATGGGAAGTTAGACTTCCAAAGGATTCAATCACCACCTGGGCTGATTGCAAGAACGAGTTTGTCACAAAGTTCTTCTCCCCAACTCGGGCAGCACATCTAAGGAGTGAAATTTCGGGTTTTACTCAGAAAGCAATGGAAAGCTTCGACGAGGCTTGTGACCGTTTCACCTCCTATACTATCAAATGTCCCCATCACGGGTTCAGTAAGATCTGCTTACTAAATACCTTCTTTCGAGGCTTGACAAAGAAGTTCCTGCTTGTGCTAGCTACTGCCAGTGGAGGAAACTTTCACAACTTGACAGCGGATCAGGGAATGCAACTGATAGAGAATCTAGCTCAAAGTAGCAACACACACAGTGAGGATTACGACTGATCTAACAGGGGGCGTGTGGAACCAAAAGACGAAGGGTACAAGAAGGAAATCCAGTCCTTGAGCGACAAATCGACAGGTTGATCAGCGCACAACAGGCTACAGTCCATTTCGTGGGAAATGATGACGAGGGTTTACAGGAAGAATATCAGATTGATGAGGTAAATTATATGGGAAACCAAGGGTACATGCAACCATACAACAACTATCAGATGAAACTCAACCTCTCTTATAGGAATACCAACGTAGCAAATCCCCAGGAACATATTTATCCAACTCAGGGACCGGTTCAGAACCAAGGATACCCGCAACAAGGTTATCAGAACCGCCCACAGTATCAGACGTAGAACTACCAGATCAGACCACCTGGGTACCAGACTTCTCAGCCTATGCAGCAACATAACTCAGGAAATGATGCACCTGCCATATCTAAGGAAGAACATGCTAACGCCATGCTTCGTCAACTCATTGATGGCCAGAAGAAGAACAACATTGATTTTGCCAACTTTAAGAGAAGATCAATGCCAAGGTTGATCACTTCTACAGTGATTTGAACGGGAAAGTGGAATCCATGTCTTCTGACTTAAAGGCATTAGACAACCAGGTTGTTCAGGTCACATCATCTTCAAAGCGCCCAATGGGGCTGCTTTCTGTAAAGACCGAATCTTCTAAAGAGGAATATGCTAAGGTGATCTCTATCGTTACACTCATTGTTGACGATGGTGTTCAAGTCGGGGGGTCCTCTATTACCAGAAAGGATAACAACCAAGGAATGGCTAAGGTCTCAGAGAAACAACCTGAAGTATACATACCAAAGATCCCTTTCCTAGGACGTTTGTTTGCTAAGATACAAGCCGAGATTATGAATGATGTCCGGGCTACAAAGCTGAGACTTCCAGAGATGAAAGCATTATTGACTAACCCCAACTGCACTGCAGAGCTGAAAATAAAACTCGGGTTCAAATCAGTAAGTTCGAGGAAGCCCTCAAAAACATCGATAAACTCCCACTCACACCATACCCCGCCACCCTATCCCCACCTGATGAGACTGATCCGGCTAAGTTAGCGGATCCAGGAAGTTTTACTCTCCCTTGCACTTTACTCTCTACTCACTTTAATAACTGTTTATGTGACTTAGGTGCTAGTGTTAATGTAATGGCATTCTCGGTAGAAAATGAACTTGGTTTTTCTTCTTTTGATCCATGCAGGTTCACACTGGTCCTAGCAGACACGTCATCAAAGAAACCAGTTGGGATGCTCACCAACCTACCTATCAAGTTAAAAGGCGTTGAGATCCTCACTGACTTTGTGGCATTGCAAATGGACAAGGACCCCAAGAATCCACTTATCTTTGGGCGTCCATTCTTGGCCTCAGCTGGAGCTGTCATAGATGTGAAGAAAGGGATGGTCAAGCTTGATCTAGGTAACAAAGGAATACAGGTCTACAAGTCTACAAATCTATTAGAATTAGACCAAGATGAGGAACATGCATATGTGCTTGGGTATCAGGAAGAAGTGGATATGGATGAATCAATAGCTAGCAATGGTCAGTCTAGCTCAGAAAATGTCGAGGACGATGTCCCCTGACAAACACAAACTACGAAGCCGAATGGATTTAGGGATGTCATTGCTTGGTTGAAATCAGATTGTTACTACATCTCAATTAGCGTGATCGGTCTTTGCTTGGAACAAGCTTTGTGCGATGTTAGATTTTCGGTGAACGTTATGAGCATTAACCTGTGCGAACACCTGCAACTTGCTCAGACCTCTTCCCCTGATGTGTACTTGGAAAGTTACACAGGAACTTACATTCCTCCAACCGGGATGGTCTCTTGCGTTGGCATTCAGGTGAAACGATCATGGATCAACACTGACTTCTATGTGCTTGATCCATCTATGATCAAGAATGAAGCAATAGTCCTCGGGAGACAGTTTCTTAAGGATACAGGAGAAGCTCTGGACTTTCGTAATAATAGTATAACATTGAGGAACGTGAGGGATGAGTATTATCGGACTTACTATTACCCGGTAGGATCTGATACCAGGAGTCATGAGCAGAAAAATGGAGAGAATGTTTGTCCTGGAGAACTAGTGGATCAGATCGAAGACAAGAATGGTGATGTGGAGGACGCCGAGAGCGGAATAGAGGATGAAAGAAGTTATGGGCAATACCCACCGACAAATAAAGCGCATAACATGTTGTCAGCGCTGTTTGAAAGAATTCAACTCAGAAACGGGACAACTAGAAGAGTCGGGATTGTTATGGAGAGCAACAATATGGATCCACCAACTGCTACCTACCACCTCTGGCAAAAGGATATAGCAGAGAGAGTTTGGACCATGGAGGGTAAGACTTTTTATGATCAGGCTACTATTGCCAGGCTCACTGACCGAGTAAGGAAACTCGAGTACGACTTCCACAACCTCTGATCCCGCCTTTACAACGTCAAGCTCAGTGACGATAAACAAGCTCACTTGGGAGGAAATCTCATGTTTATCCCTTTGTATATACTTGCAATTTCAATTTCTTAGTTTATGTCCGGATGAAGTATGAACCTATGGCTGGTAAAATGTTTAGTTTTCAGGTACTAATAGATTGAAATAGGAGAAACAAACGAGGAAAGGAGGAAATCCCGGCCTCCTACTGGCCGATATTCAGTCTTCTGTGACCGATATTCAGTATATGGCCTCATCTGGTCGATATTAAATGCTCTTTGGCCGATATTGATCTGGTTCTGGTCGATATTGACTTGTGTTGACTTACGGAAATGATTCGTTTTCGCTCGTTTTCGTTCTTTTTGATCCCGAACTTTGCACGATCCTTCTAAACACCTGGAAATGCAATATGGACACAAATGCAATCCTAAAAGACTTTAAAACTTTAGAAAATGTGCAAAACCGGGGAAACGACGAGACTAAAATACCGACCAAAACCGAGCATATCACATCTGGATCGACTTGATCTGGCTGATCCAAACAAAAATAGTAAGCAGATCGGCCAACTGGATCGACGAGTGTTGGCCGATCCCCAGGTAAATTTTTTCGGGTTTTAAAAGCTAAAAGCTCGGGTCTTAAAACGCTAAATCTGAAATTTTTGGTTTCTCCTTCTTTCTTCTTCCCCCTCCCACGCGATTTTCACCCATTCTCTCTCAAATTTTCAATCCTTGATTTTAGCTTCAATTCTTGATCGTTTTGTTTCATTTACAAGCTTGCTTTACAATTTCTCTCTTCGAACACCAAAGGTATGAGTTCTTGAAACTCTATTTTCGTGGGTACTATTCACATGAGAAAGAAATTGAATTTTTGGAGCACTTTAGGTTGTGATTAATTTACCTAGAGCTTAGTGAACCTTTGATATGGTAATTGTTGATGATTCTCTTGATTGAAAGACCCTTATACCATGGAATTTGAGATTTTGAAATTGTAGGGTTCTTGATTTCTTGAGAATTTGAAGAAGAGATTTAGATTGCTTTTGCTTGTATTGTTGTGATGAGAAGTTGCTTGTTTGATTCCACTTGTGCTAAGCTTGAATTATCATTTTTGATGGATTTTGTAGAATCTTGTCTAAGTGAATCTTGTTGAGAATTGGAATATGGAATGGAAAATTGAACCATTGTGTTAATTTTTATATATTGGTTTGACTTGTTCTCGAACAATGTGCTAAATTGTTTATAAATCTCTTGAATTGACTTAGGCTTAATGAATTCTTGTGTCTTGGCTATCTTTTCATAGGTACAAACATGTCAAGCTCAAGGATATCCGCCAAAGATAAATGAATAGGGATTGCTACTGGGCCTCCGAAAAAGAAAAGGAACCGAGCGGAACCTTCACCTCATGAACCGTCCAATTCTTTCCACCACCGCGCTCAAGCATGAATCCTGTCAACCGGATGAGAAAGTTAACAAAGATAGGTCTCTACCATGCTCTCATGGAATGCATGTTCGCGCCAACTGTCTTGCCATATGTAGCTATGTTGGATGCTCTGGGTATAGAGAGCGATGTCAGACAGATTCTGAGAGGAATGGGCATAGAGTCAATCTTGAGTTTGCACCGTCTAGGGTTCTGGGAATAAACGTGTGCATTTGTCACCTCGCTAAAGGTAAACTTTCCGGAAAATGACGTGGTGGAAGATTCAGCCGACATATTTATAGAGTTCACGTGTTGGGATGATGTATTGCGTCGGGTCACTTTACTCAGATTGCAAAAGTCTTCGGGTTCGCCAATGAGGGAGTACTGTCTTGCCCGATCCAACCCGAAGAATGCGATATCGTTTGGAAGACCATTGGGTCTAAGGGGTTTGTGAAAGGGAAGGTCAAGGGTTCACTTATACGACACCCCGCACCACGGTATGTGCAGAAGATTCTCATGCACTCTTTCAGAGCAAGACGTGAAGCAGGGGGAATTAGTATTGACGAGATTACCTATTAGAGTCATGGACTATGCCCCTTACTTCGCGCATTCCGTGCCAACGATGCATTATTTCTAGGATTGGAAGAAGCAAAGATCAGCCCGGTAAAGCTTCTTTGCTCTATATTTATCGACTTACAAAAATGAGGATGAACGAGATCTGATCAGAGCCCTGAGCTTAGCACTGAGAGTTTTGTGACTCCTATCTTGGAACTTGTTGGAGTTCCTTTGCCACATGAAGATGAAGGCGTCCAACCCAGGAGGATGGATGTTAGGTATATTAGGAAGATACAGTTTTTGGGTGGTATGATCAGAAAAAGTTCATCTACAGATTTTTGGCTAATGGACAAGACCGTCACGCTTTACTCCCCAACACAACGATCACCACATTTGAGAACCCAAAAAATATTATCTTCAACCCAGGCCAGCAACACATTCTCGATCCCCTTTGTCAAGATTCTGAGATTTTTGGTGAAGGAACTGATAGAGAAGAGCAGTCAGTTGATCCATCCCTTGCCGCAACCTACTACAGTGAGCACCCTTCCACAGTCTATGGAAGTGGACGCTATCTAGCACAACCTGCATCAATCTCGATCAAGAAAGGACCTGTCCAAGACCTCTATCTGGAAAACCACAAACTTATTCGGGGAAATCTCTTCCGGGACCGAGTCATCAGGAAGTTAGTGGCAGAGGTGAAGAAAGGGAAAAGGAGGTCAAGAAACTGGGTAAGGCATTTGAGAAGATGGCTCAGAACATGGAGAAGCTCACAGAAAAGTTCAAGAGACAAGCCAACTGCTCTGGAATCCATTCATATGCTCTTGATGCAAAATTCCTTGATGTTGAGGATGCATATCTAGTTGACTTTGATGAGGAGATGATAGAACACATGCGCTCTACAAGGAGAGGGATAAACTCATATGCAGGACCACGCAGGTCAATTGGTAGAATACCACCCCCTCCGCGCCCGGTCTCAGACAACGAGTCCCCAACATTCTCCTCTGAGGGGGATTTCGATCCCTCCCTCCAGTATTCTTGAGGTCCACTCTTATCTCACCTTTGTACATATGCATTTAGTTTTCCTTGCTTTATTTTCGGTTTTTCTCCTAGCTTAGACTTACACAGGGGCTGTAATTTAAGTTTGGGGGAGGAACCACCTTTGTGCTGATGTTCGTTTCGTTTGCTTTTTTGTTTTCTATGATCGAGTCTCATATTTGCATTGTATATAGCTATGTTTTCCCAGAAAAAACCAAAAAAGGGAAAATTTTCAAAAAAACAAAAAGATTTTGTGTTTTCATTCGNGTTTGCTTTTTTGTTTTCTATGATCGAGTCTCATATTTGCATTGTATATAGCTATGTTTTCCCAGAAAAAACCAAAAAAGGGAAAATTTTCAAAAAAACAAAAAGATTTTGTGTTTTCATTCGGGTTTTTGCATTTAGAATTGCATTGCACTTAGACTACGATTGAGTCTCATGTACGTTGCATTCATTCGGTTTTCAAGAAAGTATTTGGAAATCTTCCCTCTAGATCATCGATTTTGACTCAAGTAGTTTCAAAAAGTCTTGAAGTTCATATGTGATTGATCTTGTTGTTTAAAAAGCTACGTCTGTAGTCCTTGAATCATGCTAGTCTATGATTGCCTTCAATTTTATATGAGTTTGAACTTGATGCTTAATTAACATGATCATTTGTTTCACTTCGGTTTTCATGGTTTTTGTTGTTTCAAACGAGTTCTTAGACCCTTTAAACTAAAACACTTTATGTCCAAACTTGGTCATTCTCCCTTTTAGAATAATTTCTCTCTCACCCTTTTTACCCCTAGCCTAAACACTGATGAACTCTCTTTGATTGATTAAGTGATTGTGGTTTTGCAAAAAACTTGAAAGATTAGGAGCGCCAATTGATGACATCCATATGAGTAGAATAGGAATGAAAAGAAAGCATAGGTTTCAATTTCAATATGCATTGGGTAGAACCAAGTTAGGATTATGGGATTTACATTTGGAAAAGAAAAGAAAAGAAGAAAAGAAAGTGAAAAATAAAGGTTTGGGTAGAAAAAAGGAAGAAAATTCACCAAGAAAAGAAAGAAAAGAAAAAAGAGATATGGATTGTATAACCAAAATGGCTAAGTAGACTCTAGAATTAGAAAGAAAGAAAGCTCCAAGGAAAAGGAAAAAGATCAAAAGAAAAAAAAAAGATTGAAAGTCTTGGAGTAAAGAAAGAAAAAAAATGGTGAAGAAAAAGTCTAGAAATTTAAAACGAAGAAAACTCTAAGTCTCAAATGATAGGAAAAAGTGGTGAAATAAAAAGAAGAAAAAGTGAGTAGGAATTGGGTAGATTTATAGTCTAAGTTTGAGAGTTTATGGATGTTTGATATTGATCCCCAAAAAGCTCTCTATCTTACTCGGTTTTGCTCTAACACTTTTGCTCCGCGAGAGAAACCATGTTACAATCAACCTCCATGCCATGAGTGGAACTTTCTCTTTAGCAGTTTGAGCCCCTTTCTATCGAATCAAATGAAAATCTTTCTGTTTACTAATGATCATGTTTCACCTTCATTTTAATTAAATGTAGGAAGGCAAAATTAGCTAGTGTTGAGGATAGACTTGGGCACAGTTCAATAATAGCAGCTTCATATTTTTGCTTTGGATGATGAGATAAGTAGTCATGCTAGGTCTTAAACGCTCTCATCGAAGACATTATGTTGCTAGATTTTTGTTTTTCAAACCTCTCTCCCTTAATTGGATTTTGTCTTGCTTGAGGGCAAGCAAGAGATAAGTTTGGGGGAGTTGATATGCATGGTTTTTACCCGGATTTTGATCGTCTTTCATGATCATATTTGCATAGTTTAGGTTGCATTAAAAGTCTTTTAGGATCGCATCTTGCATATTTTGCATTTCAGGTGATTGGAGTAGATCTATGCAAAAGAGAGGAGCAATTAGGATCAAGAAGACCAAGGATAAACCAAATTAGCATCAAGAATCATTAAAAGGAATCCAAGACTTGAAGAATGGATCAAGAAGCTTCTGGATCGAGCAGATGGATCGACCAGAGCTGCTCGATCCAGACCAAACCGTAAAGGAGCAAACTTGGATCGACGGAGAGGATCATGGAGCCTTGGTCGATCCAAGATCCAACCTTCGTGGATCGACGGAGAGGATCAGGGAACCTTGATCGATCCAGACACTCCAAGATCCAACCTCTGTAGATCGACGATCAGGATCAAGGAGTCTTGGTTGATCCAGATGAAAAAGGCGCCTCCTTTGTGTATTGATGGAGAGGATCGACCAAGCCTGGTCGATCCAAGGCAACAATCCAGAAAGTCAACCCTGCGTTTTAAGGTTGACCAACTCGTTTTCTCATCATTTTAAACCCTATAAATACTCTCTTAACTCTAAAAACCAAAAAGGAGAGCCACCCTTAATTTTCTCTCTTATTTTAGTTGTTAATCTACTCTTGTTCTTAAGTTTTATTTAATGTTTATTGCTTAATCTTGCTTTAAGTTTTATAGATCTCATTAGTTTTCTTGTTTATTTCCTTTTCTTTCTTAATCCTTCACTTAGATTTGTGATGAAATTCATATCTCTCATGAGATTTTGTGGTTTCTTCATGAATTGTGAGTAGTTATCTCCTAAGTGGATGATTACGTTAGATTAGAGAGATTTGGCATGATTTAGGGTGTTTAAAGGCTTAGAATCA
>OVAU01001603.1:0-14363 GCA_900406315.1 Biscutella laevigata subsp. laevigata
AAAATTCAAAATTCCGGTTTAATTTCGGTTTAATTTCAAAAAAAAACAAAAAAAAAAAAAAAATTCGGTTAACCGGTCGGTTCGGCAAACCGATCCGAACCGAAAACCGAAATCAATTTCGAATTGCTTCCGATTGGAACCGGATTGATAACCGAAACCGAACCAAAAACCGAAAAAACCGGTTCNTCAGTCCGGTTCGGTTATTAATCGCAGCCTTAGAATTATCTATTCTTTCAAATTCTATTATATTCTTTAATCCAATACCCCCGACCTTATCTGTTTTCCTTTCTTCGTTTGACGACAATGTTAATGATTTTTGTCATCGTTATTCACTATCTTCATTCACCACGTATATCTCTCGATACTTATTTTGCAAGAAACTCATAATCATCGCTACTATTAGGATCTGGCAACAACTGTTCAACTGATCCATGAACCCTAAATTCATAATTATTCCTCACTTAAAGGTGCTTGCTTGACCATATATGCTGCAGTCACATCTCCTGGTCCAACCATTTCTTATCTACTTTAATTAGTTTCTCAGTAAATGATGACATTAATTGATCAACGAGATGCAAAATAAAACAAGAGAAAGAGTCATGAGACTATACTGAAAAAATACTGTGCACCCTTCTCTATCTCTCTCCCTCTCCCTCTCTCTGTGGATCCAGACTACAGAGTACAGACTACAATCAAGCCTCTTTANNTCTTTACCATTCTTTTCAAGGGTTCAAAAGTAGACGCTCTCGAGCAGTAGTAGTTTACAGGTTCCAGCTATTGCACATGAGTTCCTAAGCAAGTGAGTGACTAAACCCTTACACTACGATGAAGCTTGTCAGAAACAATTGCTTTGAGCATTCC
Organism: Biscutella laevigata subsp. laevigata; assembly: GCA_900406315.1. Taxonomy (NCBI): domain Eukaryota; kingdom Viridiplantae; phylum Streptophyta; class Magnoliopsida; order Brassicales; family Brassicaceae; genus Biscutella; species Biscutella laevigata. Next base: position 862 of record OVAU01001603.1, read on the forward strand.
GACAAGAAGCTACTGCAATTGGAGGAGCAACTGCCACCCTTTCTATTCCTGAAGGACAAGAAATTCAGGAATATTACTACATAGAAACCAACCATGAAAAATGTTGAATCAAGTGGTTGTCTGACTACACAACAGCAGCATCCAGTCGAGCTACACAGCTCCATTTCTTCAGGACTTTAGCGCAAAATAAAATGACCCTTGATAACATGTCTAATACTATTATCAAGTTCCCAGTTCATAGAAAGGACAATATTGGTTCCCACTTAGCCTTCACAGTAACTGGCAGTCATTAATGCGGAAAATTGACCACAACTTGCAAGCTGCAACAGTTCCAAAACCGTCTACTTAGACCATAATCCTAAAAGCGACTAAGTTGAACTGTTGGTGTAACCATACCCGCACTGTCATCTACTTAAGGCATTAGATTTAGACCATAGAGTAAACACAAAACTTATAAGAACCATACCTCCATGGCAGCAGAACCATCAGTAACATCAACCATGGTTTGCTCACCAGGTGCAGGCTTCTGGTCTTTTGAAGCTACATTGGACTGAACGGAATCAGGAATTACCAGGCCTGCAGGAACCTGGCCAAACTTCAAAGCCTATTTGTCCACAAGCAAAAACAAAATACCGTCAAAATTAACCAAGAGCGCCATCAAGAGGCATAAATTTGGTTCAAATAAGTACGGGACCTGCTCGAGTCTGGCAATTTCTTCTATCGTTTGAGAGTTGATAATTGCAGCCTGGAACATCATGGAAATGAAACACGAAAGTTACTATCAAAACAAACAGCCTTTACCTACTTAATACAAAGTCAAATAAATCAGCGACGATGCTTGGTCCTATCCAGCTTCCAGGAACTAATTCCTGGTGATTGTAAGGTTTCCAGCTTTGAAAGATCGTTTTAAATTGGTAGTACCTCCTCGTGATACTCAGCTGGAAAAAACTATTTGACCTGGTTTATAGATAATCGCACCTTAATCGCTAAAATTTGCTCTGGTGTTGGGGCCACCACCTTTGGAGTCTCTGGATTATCTGCAGTATCTGACACTTTTCTAACCTCCTTCTGAGAAACCTTCCTAACCTCTTCTTCTGCTTCTTTAGATGAAAACAAGGCTGCAGCTTCAGCTCTCTCCTGTAAGAACCAATGCTAGTCAGCTAACTGATCTTCCTTTCAGCTATTATATTTGTAGTTTGTTGGATATGATAAGAACCAATCATAGTCAGGTAAGTTAAAACAGAAAATGAATGAAGNAAATTTGCTCTGGTGTTGGGGCCACCACCTTTGGAGTCTCTGGATTATCTGCAGTATCTGACACTTTTCTAACCTCCTTCTGAGAAACCTTCCTAACCTCTTCTTCTGCTTCTTTAGATGAAAACAAGGCTGCAGCTACAGCTCTCTCCTGTAAGAACCAATGCTAGTCAGCTAATTGATCTTCCTTTCAGCTATTATATTTGTAGTTTGTTGGATATGATAAGAACCAATCATAGTCAGGTAAGTTAAAACAGAAAATGAATGAAGCACACAAAAATGTTCTTACCTTCACTTTGATTTTTATGAAATCCAGGACTCGAAGTGATTTTAGCTTGTGAATTACATAAAGGCGATAATTTGGTTTTTTGGTGATATTATTATCCAATAAAATAAGGTACTGCAGCTTTGGAATGGAAGCAAGGGGATCAATTTCGACCAAATTCACGAGCCTGTTATTTATCAGAACTAAAGAGTGAAGCTTCGGTAGGAATTCTGCAAAAATTCAATCATACAATGAACACAACATACTTAATCAACAACGTATAAAACGTGTAAGAATATTGACTATTATAGCACGTACAAAGAGCCAATTACCTCCAATATTAGGGTTTATCCGGGTGATCCTATTGTTATTTATGAGCAAAGTTCCTAAGCGGTTGAGGTATGGAAAGTTTTCTAGCTTTACTATCTCGTTATCAGAGAGATCAATTGTATCGAATTGGTCCTGTAAGCGACCCGACGGAAGTTAATTAGTACACATCTCAAAACCACTTCGACAGAGTGAACATATATTATAAGCATATTAAAGAGCTTCGACCATGCAAATTACGGAAGACTAAAACAGAACATATTGACTCTCAAAAGTAAAGAACTCATAATCAGGACAAGATTATTATCAGAGGAATCTACATACTGCTGAAGAGTTCAGAATTGATGCTAAGACAAATTAGCAAATTGTTCCATTTCAGCACTGTTTCTGTCAATAATTTTTTCAAAATTCATGAATGAAGAAACCCAAAAGACAGTCTTAAAAATATACAACAGAATCCACAAATTCTTCAGTGGACAGACAAATCCGATTGAACATGTCGCCATGAAGGAACAAGAAAGTACCTCAGTAGCCCCCAAATTTTCAATTACAGGAATCTTGTTACCTACAAGAAAATAACCGAGAGCAAATGTGTTTAAGGTTACAAAAACCATAGAAAGGTAAAGAGAAAGAGAAGAAACTTACCTCGTAAATCTAATTCTCGCTCATTGACGGCATTGAAGAAGTGAGGACTTTTCCAGATCAAATCAGCCGTGAGCTTCACCATCTCTTCTAGGGTTCTAGTGCTTCTGGTTAGCTCTGCTAACAGTCAGAGAGAAGACAGAAGAGAGATCACATAAACCGTACAGGTCCATTTGCTATTAGCACAGCTCATCTAAGTACAGTATTGGGCTTTTTGTTTTGGCCCATAATAGAGTTTCGTCGTTTCGTCATTTTGATCGGTTGAAGCTGCTCTCTCGTTGTTTCCAGCTCTAATCTAGGGTTACACTCTAGATTTCCTGTTCGTTGTTCTGTCGATTTCCTGGAGCATTTGCTTCGCAGAACTTGAATTGGAGAGTGCTTAGTACCAAATAAGTTTGAGCGAAGATGAGGATTATGATCAAGGGAGGTGTGTGGAAGAACACAGAAGATGAGATTCTCAAGGCCGCCGTGATGAAGTATGGTAAGAATCAATGGGCTCGAATCTCGTCTCTTCTCGTTCGTAAGTCTGCCAAACAGTGCAAAGCTCGCTGGTACGAGTGGCTCGATCCTTCTATCAAAAAGGTAAGTGGTTTCCTCGATTTCCTTCTAGTAACTGTTCGATGGATTTATTTTGGATCTGATAAACAATGAAAAATAGTTGGAATTTAGTTCTATAGGTTGTTTGTTGGCTTGTTCTCTAAGTTTTAGGTATTTGTATATGTGTGTGATTTGTTTCTGGGATTCGTACGAAGTAATGGCAAATCTGCAAATGCGAGGACTTTTTTGAGTATTTTAAGATTTTTCAAAGTGTTTGGTTAGAAACTGAGTTTTTATTATGACGTTAATGCAGACTGAATGGACTAGAGAAGAAGATGAAAAGCTTCTACATCTTGCAAAGCTGTTACCTACTCAATGGAGAACTATTGCTCCTATTGTGGGGCGTACACCATCTCAATGCCTTGAGAGGTATGAAAAGTTACTTGATGCAGCATGCACTAAAGACGAGAATTACGAAGCAGCCGATGATCCACGGAAATTACGTCCTGGTGAGATTGATCCGAACCCTGAATCCAAGCCTGCTCGTCCTGATCCAGTGGATATGGACGAAGATGAGAAAGAAATGCTCTCTGAAGCAAGAGCTAGGTTGGCTAACACTAGGGGAAAGAAGGCTAAAAGAAAAGCTAGAGAAAAACAACTTGAAGAAGCAAGAAGGCTTGCTTCTCTGCAAAAGAGAAGAGAATTAAAAGCTGCTGGAATTGATGGAAGGCATAGGAAAAGGAAGCGAAAGGGAATAGACTATAATGCAGAAATTCCTTTTGAAAAGAGGGCACCTGCTGGATTTTATGACACTGCAGATGAAGATCGTCCTGCTGATCAAGTAAAATTTCCAACTACCATTGAAGAACTTGAAGGAAAAAGAAGGGCTGATGTAGAAGCACAGTTACGAAAACAAGATGTTGCAAGGAACAAAATTGCTCAAAGGCAGGATGCTCCAGCAGCTATATTGCAAGCAAACAAGCTGAATGATCCAGAAGCTGTCAGGAAGAGGTCAAAATTGATGTTGCCACCACCGCAGATTTCAGACCACGAGTTGGAAGAAATTGCAAAGATGGGCTACGCCAGTGACCTTCTTGCAGAGAATGAGGAGCTAACAGAAGGCAGTGCTGCTACTCGTGCACTATTGGCAAATTACTCGCAAACACCGAGGCAAGGAATGACACCCATGAGAACGCCACAAAGAACTCCTGCTGGTAAAGGTGATGCCATTATGATGGAGGCAGAAAACCTGGCTAGGTTAAGAGACTCTCAGACACCTTTGCTTGGAGGAGAAAATCCTGAGTTGCACCCTTCTGACTTTACTGGGGTTACTCCAAGAAAGAAGGAGATTCAAACGCCTAACCCAATGTTGACCCCTTCGATGACTCCTGGTGGTGCTGGGCTTACTCCAAGAATTGGCTTGACTCCAGCAAGGGATGGGTCTACTTTTGCTATGACACCCAAAGGGACTCCCTTCAGGGATGAACTTCACATTAACGAAGACATGGACATGCATGAAAGTGCAAAACTTGAGAGGCAGAGACGAGAGGAAGCTAGAAGGAGTTTACGCTCTGGTCTGACTGGGCTTCCTCAGCCAAAGAACGAGTACCAAATAGTTGCACAACCTCCTCCAGAGGAAAGCGAGGAGCCTGAAGAGAAAATTGAGGAAGACATGTCAGACAGGATAGCTAGGGAAAAGGCTGAGGAGGAAGCAAGACAACAGGCGCTGCTTAGGAAGAGGTCCAAGGTGTTGCAGAGAGATCTTCCTAGATTTCCAGCTGCTTCAGTGGAAATAATTAGGAAATCATTGCTTTCAGCTGACGGAGACAAAAGTTCCGTTGTTCCTCCTACTCTGATCGAGGTTGCAGATAAAATGGTAAAAGAGGAGCTTTTACAGCTGCTGGAGCACGATAATGCGAAGTATCCACTTGATGAGAAAACTGAGAAAAAGAAAGGAGCCAAGAACCGTACAAACAGCTCTGTTTCTCAAGTTCTTGCAATTGAAGATTTTGAGGAAAATGAACTCCGAGAGGTATGTACATGAATTTACTTTCTCCATATTAGTTTATTTTTGTTGCTTAGTTGATTTATTTGTTGGCCTACGTCTGGAATCCTTTCGTTTACTCTTGATTTATGGATATACTGATCCATGGATATTGTGCGCAAGAATTAAATCCGCCCACTGTTTTAAAGCAACATCCTTACTTTGGGATACACTAGGGGGTTTCTAACAAAACCTGTTTGCCCATGATATTTTGGTAGGCTGACAGAATGATAAAGGAGGAGGGTCAGATTCTTTGCGTGGCAATGGGACATGAGAAGGCTTCACTTGATGATTTTATAGAAGCGCACAAGACATGTGTGAATGATCTCATGTACTTTCCCACTCGAGACGCTGGAAACGCATACGGGCTCTCAAGTGTTGCTGAGAACGCCGACAAAATTGCAGCTTTGAAGGAGGAGATGAAGAATGCTAGAAAAAAGATGGAGGAAGATGAGAAGAAGGCAGAACATATGAAAGCTAAATATAAAACTTATACAAAGGGTCATGAGGTATGTAGTCCACAGTGCCTTAATGTTAATGTATTACGCTTTAGTTTGGTGTCATGTTAAATGTATTTGTCCAATCGACAGAAACGAGCAGAGACTGTGTGGAGTCAAATAGAGGCGACTTTGAAGCAAATAGAGATTGGTGGAACAGAAGTAGAGTGCTTCAAAGCATTGAAGAGACAAGAAGAGATGGCTGCATCATTCAGGAAAAAGAATTTAGAGGAGGAAGTGGCTAAGCAAAAGGAAACTGAGAGAAAACTTCAAGCACGCTATGGAAATCTATTGTCAACGCTTGAAAAAGCAGAGGAGATAATGCTCGGGTTCAGAGCGGAAGCACTGAAACAACAGGATGTGGAAGATTCAGTCAAAGTGAAAGAAGCTAAGATAGCCATGGAAGCTTCTGCATAATCATCTCACGGAACTTGAGTTTTGTTTTGGTTCCAAGTTTTAAGGAGGATGCAGCTTGACTTTGTATTGGTTCACATTTTATGAGTCATAACTTTGTAAAAGTTGTGTGATAGTTATCTGTTGTATACTTTGAATGCTTAATTCCTAATGTACAATTTGAAGTTGTTAAATCCTCATTTGATGCAATTTTTTACTTTGTTAAAAATCATATGGAAGAGAGGCAGAAAAGCTAACATATCAGTTGAANGCTTTGAATACTTAATTCCTAATGTACAATTTGAAGTTGTTAAATTCTCATTTGATGCAATTTTTTACTTTGTTAAAGATCATATGGAAGAGAGGCAGAAAAGCTAACATATCAGTTGAAAACCAAAATCAATGTTTTTGACCGCAGGCCAAAATCAGTAAACCAAGTTTGTGTAATCCTTATTTTTTTAAAGCAACATACATAATAAAAGAGTTTCAGTTCTCTCTTCAAAGCTGTGATTTTGCTCTTAGTTCTACTTCTCCACTACTTCAATAAGGGTGGGCTCATAGTCAGCGGGAGCCACAAATCCATGGAGGTTTATCACTGTTGCAGCTACATTAGCAAGCCCCGGTGTGTCCAGGTCCTTGCGGAATCTCACTCCTTGGGACAAGCCAGGTCCTCCGATGGCAATTGGCACCTACAAACAACATTCCAATCAATATCCACAATTTCACATTAAATCCAGTCCACAGATGAAATATATTGGACTTACTGGCTTGAGAGTGTGAGATGTTAAAATCTGAAGCTTCCCTTCTTTATCCAAAGCAGGCTTCCCAGACTTATCCCTCTTCACCATGTCCTCTGCGTTTCCATGATCAGCAGTCACAACATATATGCCTTTCACTTGTTCGATTGCATCGAGGATCATCTGCAACAACAAAACCATTTAAAACCATTCACGGACTGAGTCACTCACTCATATCAAGACTTGTCGATGAACTTATAAGACGATACCTTCACAGCAACATCAGCAGCCTCACAAGCAACAACCGTGGCTTCAATATCACCTGTATGACCTACCATATCTCCATTTGGCAAGTTAACCCGCACCTGGAAATCAATAACAAAACGTAAGATGATAAGCTTTAATTTCATGAGATGTTTGATTACACAAGATAGTAAGAGCATATTTGCTAATACACCTCACCTGATCAAACTTGCCACTAAGGATTGCATCCCTCGCCTTCTCAGCAATTTCCAAAGCTTTCATCTTTGGCTGGACATTAAAGGATATTCCACTGTCACTTGGGATTTCAACATACTCCTCCAGTTTTTCGTTGAAGTAACCAGATCGGTTTCCATTCCAGAAGAAGGTGACATGCCCAAATTTGACCGTCTCACTGTAGCAACATACATGGATAAATATGATCAGAACATTTATTCAAAAGTATACAAGTAAAGGCAAAAATGCCGGCTAGGTCATTGAATCTGGTTTGATTAACATAACATAGCATAGAACACTGCAAGTAAGTAAAGAGATCACCACATTTTACAGTTCAAATCAAGTGAGTATAGCCAAGCTCCCAGAGCATATAAGAGAAAAATGTCAATACTCCAACTAAAATAGAGAAAAAGGACAGAATTTTAAGAACCTGCAAGCAAAAGTACGAACGCCATTGTGAGCCAAATATTCACCAGACGTTCTTTCAATCTCCGGGGGAGAAACAAGGTAACGGCTAGGTAGCTTAAGCTCTCCATCATACTGAAGCATACCAGCATAACGTATCTTTGGGAACCTCACACGATCAAATTTGTCAAAATCTTCATATTCAAGTGCCTTGGCATGCATAACCATACGATCAGCTCTAAAATTGAAGGTCACAACAGCATCACCGTCCACAATAGGACCAACTGCTTTCCCGGAATCATCAACAATAACAAACGGAGGCAAATATTGGTCATTCGCACCAGGNATCAACAATAACAAACGGAGGCAAATATTGGTCATTTGCACCAGGCTCCTTCCTCAATGTCTTCACTGCTTCAACAGCATTTTTGAATTTGTGGGGAGCTTCTCCGAGAACTTGAGCATCCCAACCTCGTTTAACAACTTCCCAATCATTCTCATACCGGTCCATGGTCACTTGCATACGACCTCCACCAGATGCAATCTGAGCATCCACACCATTCTCACGCAATTTGGCGAGGTCGGCTTCGAGAGTTTCAACAAAGCCCACACTTGAACCATCCAAAACATCACGACCATCAGTAAGAATATGAACACGGATTTTCTTAGCACCACGTTCAGCAGAGCCCTTAATCAGCAGCTGAAAAAATCAACAAGGAATCAATCAACAACAGTCAAACCATTAATTAAGAAGTAAAGAATAGGAAGATGAAGAAATGATCAATACTTGGAGCTGATCAATGCGAGAGTGGACTCCACCGTCGCTGAGAAGTCCGACGAGATGCAAAGTGTTATTCTCGAAAGACTCAGAAACGTATTTGAAACCATCACCTTCAAAGATTTTGCCAGAAGCAAGAGCACTATCAACAAGCTTAGCACCTTGAGCGAAAATACGACCAGCACCGAGAGCGTTGTGACCAACCTCACTATTTCCCATATCATCTTCGCTAGGGAGTCCAACGGCAGTACCGTGAGCTTTGATCAAAGTCCAAGTATCAGGCCGGCCCTGTGAATAAAGATAAGAAAAGTAAGTTCGATAAACGATAAAAACTAATCGAATCAAAGATAAGGAAGATTCGTACGTTTTTAAGAGAATCCATGGCGGGAGTGGTAGCGTTATGAATGCAATTGTATTGATCAGGATCGGATTCACCCCAACCATCTAAGACGATTAAGGCGATGGTTTTGCCTTTGGGGAGCTTTGGATGGTCATCGAGTTTCCAGGAGGTAGGAGCCATAGCTGGATTTGAGATTCAAGCTAATGTGAAACAGATCTGAGAGAAATGAGAGAGGAGGAGGAGGAGGAAGAAGAAGATTGTGGAGGTTGGTGGAGGAGGAAGAGTGGGATTTATAAAAGAGGCAAGTTTGGGCGATGGCCCAAAACTATCAAACGGGCCACTTGTAGCTCACGTAAATATTTAATATCCGAATATTCTTTTAATTTTTTTTTTCTGATGACGAAATCGAATCAATACTTGCCATTTTTCTGGACAGCATGGCATTATACTTGTCATTTTGTTTGGTTTTTTTTTTTTTTTGCTTTTTAGAAAAAATAGTAGTGGGGACATGTGACCTCATATTCTCGAAACTTCATTTGGAAATTTGAAAATAGTAATAGTTACATGTTATGTTATTACAATAAAAACGTTTATTAAAAACAAAGGAAAAGATTCATAGAAGTTAAAATAGCCTTTGATTCTCAAGAGTACTTTTTTATACAAACAAAATTTATAATGAAATAATAATTATTGATTTAATAAATGTTTATATATAATCATATACATTAGGTATACTTAAATATAACCTTTTGTATAGTTAACTAATTAAATTCAAAATATTAGTTCCAATCACATAGATTAGTCCATACAATTAAAATTGATTTATTAGTTTTCATTGCAATGATTATATTAAAAATTAAGATATTAAATCATTAAAAATTGGAAGTTAGAAACAAATTTTATAAATATATTAAATCTATTTCGTTTGTGCCTCAAAACCATAGATCCAGATAAGTAAAATACCTTTTTAATTCCATAGTTGAACACCATTCAGAAAAATATTGATCTATATATGTAAAGAATTAAAAAATAATAATAATAATTTAAACTCTAGTTTTCATTTCTTGGAGCTCATAATGAATGTAATAATATCTCAAAGTTTCTATATAATTGTAAAATTCGCAATAGATAAATNTATTTCGTTTGTGCCTCAAAACCATAGATCCAAATAAGTAAAATACCTTTTTAATTCCATAGTTGATCTATATATGTAAAGAATTAAAAAATAATAATAATAATAATAATTTAAACTCTAGTTTTCATTTCTTGGAGCTCATAATGAATGTAATAATATCTCAAAGTTTCTATATAATTGTAAAATTCGCAATAGATAAATAGAATCAAATGCTTCACATTAACTCTTCACCTGATTTTTTGTTGGTTTGTGAGAAACCAATTAATTTAACCATTGTGTGCAAACGAATGTACAAGTTTGAAATTGGGTGGAATTTGATTGTGTATTTAAACTTCGTGTGGATTTAGAAAGATGACAAAAGTTGGGGTGGATCTATTAGTATATGCCATACTTGGTGTGGAAATAGATCGTCAGCCCATTCGCAATAGATAAATAGAATCAAATGCTTCACATTACTTGCTTCCAGACGTATAGCAAAAAATCAGCATTCTTTTATCCAAGGCATTGTTCATGAAAAGGCCAAAACGCAAAAGACCCAAAGTTCTCATCATACAAATACAAGAAAAAAAGAGAAGAAACCTCAAAACGATCATAACAAAGCTAAAAGCAGCAAGAAGCAGTAGCAGAGGAAGAAGAAGAATCAAAAAGAAGCAGCAGATTTTGGTAGCCTTGGATAATCATCTGGANGAGAAGAAACCTCAAAACGATCATAACAAAGCTAAAAGCAGCAAGAAGCAGTAGCAGAGGAAGAAGAATCAAAAAGAAGCAGCAGATTTTGGTAGCCTTGGATAATCATCTGGAGAAGGCATTACACATTCATCACCATTGAACAAGATTCTCCTTGGAAATCCCCAACCTTCTCTAAATGTGAAATCTCCTTTATCCTTCTTTAACAATAACTCTGTTTGCACATTCCCAATCTTCCCTGCTTGTAGCAAAACATCATTGTAGAACTTCACTCCCCAAAACACACCTGTATCATCTGAAACCACAACACCAAGAACTCAAACATTTTAGAAACAAGAACTACCAAAACAAGAACAAGGAACATCTCATCTCTTCTTACTGATGCTGTTACGATATGGTGTTAAGGATTTGTAGTTAAAGCTGAAGACTTGTTGGACACTTTTCAAATTTGGATGAAGAACAACTAAGTTCCAGTCAGTGTAATTCTTCATGATGTTGAGATTTGTTGCTGTGATCTTTACTCTCCAATATTCTCTATAGTTCACTTTGACATGCCAATGGATTCGTATGGGANAATGATGTTGAGATTTGTTGCTGTGATCTTTACTCTCCAATACTCTCTATAGTTCACTTTGACATGCCAATGGATTCGTATGGGACACATATGATCTGAACATTCCACCACAGGCGGTAACTCTTCTTCTGGATCATGTTTCTGTTCCAGATATGGCTGCATCTCACCACGCCTTCAACAAAACCAGACCAAGATTTAAACCAAATAAAAACCAAACCGGGTTAGTACAAAATCAAAATAAACCCAAATTCATTACTTGACGCAATGAGAACCGGAGCAGCCGCAGCTACAAGTAGGACAAGGAACGATGTTTTGGTAGTAAAAAGCAGAGAGTGAAACGCAGCATTTTGGTGATTGTGATGCTCTAAACTGCGAGTACACGCACACTGCTTCCCATGTTGCTGCTTAGAACAAGATGATTCATACTTAAGTGAAAGTTAGTATAGTAACATAGAAGAAGAATATGATGATTTACATTACCTAGAGCTTGAGTTTTGCGACGGCCTTTATCAGCACTAAACTTAGTCGGAGCAACAGAAGTAGCATTGTCGCAGCTATAACCAGGAACACCAATATCGAAATTAGAAGGCATAAAGAACTCTATAGTTTCATCAGGAGAGCTTCCAATGGTCATTCTGAAAGCAGAGATGTGATTAGCTTTGTTCTGTGACAGTGAAGTCAAGACGCCTCCACGGCAGCAATTGGCGTATTGACTGTTTAAAGGTGTTTCGGGAAGAAGATCGACGATGGTTGGTCGTTCTTGACAACAGTGAGGGAGGTTTGCACTGGAAGCAAAGGCTGAGCAATTGCCTTGTTCAGTCGTCTCGGCTCCTTCCATTTTCCATATTACTTCTCTGTTTTGCCAATGCCAGCTCAGCTTCCAGCCTGGCTTTTCCACGTGGCGATACTCTTGCAAGTTCTCTAGTGTTACTTTTACCTACAACCCATTTTGAATATTCCAAGCATTTGTATGTAGATAAATTCAAATTTATAATGTTTTACGAATGTATATATATATATATATATATATATATATATATATATATATTAGCAAATCAACATTAATAGTTTATTAAAATCAATGTTAAATTTAAAATTGCATTATAGTTAAAAATCAATTTTTTTTTTTGATCATTTGGGCCAAAGTCAGTTCATATCATAGTGTTTTCGACTCGAAGATCGAAACATATTAAATCGTCAATCTTTGTTCACAATGTTTAAATTCGAAACCTCATTTCTTTTTTAAAAGATAATTATCGATTAAACCGGTTTATCTTAAATATCATCTAAAAGTTTATTTTATATTAGAATAAATTCGAAAAATCTTTAAAAAGAGGTCATAATACAAAAGTATATATATATACATTACACATAAATACACTTAATTTACAAAACATCAAGAGAATGGTAGAGATAATATCAGATTTTTACAAGGTTTTAACAAAAATTGATATTGACTAAATCAACTTCTGCAGTAAACTAAACAAACTAGAGTAACTTCTTCTTCCCATGCTTAAGATTCGGACATTATTATAGTTATTTTTAGTTGTCAGCGTATTTTACTTTCTAATTAGTTATGTTAACATAAACCCAAATTCTCTTTAAAACAACAACAAAAACCCAAATTTTGCTGAGGTTCATGTGGGTCCAATAATCAGACAAAACCTAATGTTTTTAGCAGAATAAATTTGAATAAAAATACCAAAAAAAAAAAATTATAAGAATAAAAATACAACTTTTTTGTCAAAAATAAAATAAGATTTATGCATAGAAAAGAAAAGGAAGAGTTACTTGGTGTTGGCCAGGTGAAGAGAGAAGAAGATCCCATCTGATAACAATTTTACCAAACGGATCCAAAGGATCGTATCCATCTGCAACCAAATTTCATCACACTATAAAAACCCTAACATACCAAATTACGTTTTATTGTAATAATAAAAATTAAAATACAAAAGACTTACGTGCAGGTGATGATGAGATTGTGAAGAGAATTACAGTGACGACAATGATCAAAAGGTTTAACATTGCACAACCCATTATCTCTTACAAACGACTACAGATCGATCAAAGAAACAAATATCACGTCGAATTTTTCAGATTCCGATGAAAACAAATCGGATCTCTGAAACGAGAAATGTCATTTGGGTTTGGGAATATGAAAGAGATTAGATAGGAACCTCAAGAGGTTTCTGTGTTGAAGAGTGAGAGGACAATTAAAAAGCAAAGCAGAAGTCACACAATTAATGACTGTTAGTGCTTAGAACGAAGAGTTTTGGATATGTGTGTTGTGTACACTCTTTTACTCTTCACTTACTATTTTTGGTTATATATTTTTTTATTTAATTATATTTATAATTAAGCCTAAATTACCTGTTAAAATAACCATTAGAAACCGGTTTAGTGATGGTTG